>JAQGAM010000262.1:0-14643 GCA_034697665.1 Nanhermannia comitalis
GGGTTGGGTATGGGTTGGTTTTGGTTCCAAATTATTGAAATTTTTGGTTTGGTTTTGGTTTCAGTTCTGGCAAAAAATAGATAGTTTGGTTCGTGTATTTTGTCCAGAACTGCGAACCATTTGGTTTTTATTTGGCTCTCTTTTTTGGGGGAAAATATCTAAAAAATTTGAGATTTACCTCAAATTATTTTAAACAAATATTCAAATGCTTGAGTTACAAAAATATAAAAGAAAGAATTCCAATAATTACATCAGAAATTCATTAATTTTGGCACAACACTTGGAGAAATAGATGGTAACAAATTTTTGTGCTCCTGAAAGTCGTTATTCAATTGTTATTGGTTCGGTTTGGTTTGGGTTTGGTTTTGATAAAAACATTTGGGTTTGGGTCGGTTTGGTTTAGTTTTGAAATTTGTAAATATAGTTCGGTTTGGTTCGCAAAAGTAAGAACTAGTCGCAACATTAATTTTAATCTATCAGTCGTTATATAATGTTTTGAAGTTATTCTACTATTCATTCTTCTGATAGCGATTTGGATTCAATTAAAAAGTATTAAAACAAATATAATTCTAATAATTATGTTAAACATTGAATTTGTTTTCTGACCAGAGTGGCCACATGTTCTCAATTGTGCGGACAGTCCCGCATTTGAGGTCTAGTGTCATTGACATCTGAAAATGTATACCTTAGTCCCCCCTTTGATTTTTAGTATATAATTGATAAAATATGTATTTGTCCCGCACCGTTTAAACGATTATGTGGTCACCCTGGTTCTCACCTTCACTTAGGGACAATTTAAGATATGTCACATTATTATTGTGTAACCTTTAATGGTATTTATAGCTAAAGTTATACTTTAGTGATATTTACTTTTGTGAAGGTTTGTGAGAAATATATGAATCAAATTATTATAAAAAAAACATTATACTATTGCGGACACACAGACTCACAGACAAATACATTTACATTATTTTATTAATAATAAAAGTCTATATTTCACTTAACTTCACTTCACTTCACTTTCACTTAGTCTATATTTAACTTTGTCTTCTTTGAAATATCGAACAAAAGCACCAAATATTCACTCCTAAGGAGAGCAATAGCATTATAAGAAGTGCAACAGCATAGTCTGCGAGAATTCTTTTGGTCGAATCATATAAATTCCTCTCCCTTTGCATCAAATCTCTTCTCCTTTGATTCAAACCAACACTTGGTATATGACCTCTTTTTTCAAATGCGAACCTTCCTGAAGGTTGTGGTGTAATCCCATTGCGTTTTGTATAAGAGCTCACATGATATTGCTTTCTTGGGAGTGGAGGCGATATTCCCACACTTGGGGACTCCGAGGAATCAGGAGAACCACCTCTTTGAAAACCAAAATCTTGATGTGTTCGTGCTTTTACATTGATTCTTCGAAGAGCACTTCTAAATTTTTTTAAGGTACCGCTTCTGGTAATATGTCCTTTGGATCTGTGAGCCATTTAATTATATAATTAGTTGCAGACAAATTGATATTTTTTGAAATGATCTTGAATTAGATTTTTCTTTTTTTTTAATTTTTTAGATTTCATTATTAGAACTTTTTTCTAAAAAATTATAAAATTTTATTGTAAAAACTTTGCAATCCGTATAAGAAATGGTTAATGAAATCAAAACTTTGAGAAAAGTTCGCATTTTTTTTGTAAAACAATAATCTTAGGAATAGTTTTGATTAAATTCTACTTTTTTTGTTTGAATTTTATGACAGTTTATGAACTTTTTTGAACATTAGTTTAAAATATTTTATTTCTTGAGCAACAATATTAGCGCGTTATCAGTATTAGTGAAATAAATAATATTCTTATTTCTGTCAGTTTATTACAGCATTTTTAAAGGTTATTATTATTATTTAATTGTTTATAAACATTGAGTTCAGATCTTAACTAAAATAATATTTAGAAAGCAATAAATCTGAGAAATATTGAAATTGAACTCAAAACTTAAAGTTATAGATATGTGGGATAACTATTTTTGAATTCATTATAAACCTATTGTTAGGATGAGCAGCAGCTGCTCCCCTACAAAATTTAAGGCTATTGTGTTTGTATCAGATCTCACAATCGTAGTTTCAAATGTATGAATACATTTTATTAATCATAGCTATTGTTTAAATGTTAGAAATAACAAATAACTGACAAATAAATGAGTAATAATGCAATATATTTAAAAACTATTCTAATTCATTAAACTTATGGGTAAGTACTTTCTTAAACAGATAATACTATTAACAGAAGATTCAAAAAAGTAAAACAAACTAAATATTTAACAAAATTATGTCAAAATGTATAGACGTCTAAGAATAAAAGTATATAAGGAAACCTCTGCACAACACCTTTCTATATCTAAAGCACATAAAACTATTTTATTGGGTTATGACTGAAATGATGGCTGACTTTGTCTTTGTTGAGCCAAAACATTTCTAATCCATTTGTGTTGACAAACCTCAAGAGTAGATAATCTCTGACTTATATCATCGACAAAGACTTTGGTCAATAAATCTAAAAGATCTGCGGAATGTATTCCAGTGAAGCGAATCAATGCACTCGAGATTTCTTTTGAAGCCCGTCGTGAGCTTTTGGGGGCATATCCGAGCTCTTGGAATAATCCCATTTCTAACAGATTCCGCTCTGCCATACACTCGCCTGCAATTAAATGAAGCACAAGAACACCGAAATTCCAAACATCAGACTTGAAAGCGTCATAAGTTTGTGTGTCAGACATCTGTCCTTCACTGTCCCTTTGAAAGGTTATTACTCCTGCCGGCGCTCCGACCGGGAAAAGAATAGATATACCGAAATCAGTGATTTTTAGTAATATCCTCTGTACAAATCCGGGAACTCTGAACACTAGAATATTCTCTGGTTTCAGATCCAAGTGAGCGATGCCTTTGGAATGAATATGTGCTAAACCTATAAGGAATTACAATTTCAAATTGGATTAATATATGTTTGAAATGTTTCGTAAAATAAAAGTTTATTTTAACGATATTTAGAAAATGTTTTATACCTCTAATAATTTGTGTGCTATAGTCCTGAGCATCGGATTCATTAAATACTATGTTTTTGCGTTGAAATGTAGCCAAATCTGAATCCGCTTTTTCCATAAATATAAGCAAATGAGTGGGATTTGGATTTTTGTTTTGGTCATAATATTCCAAAATATTCATCATTTTGACCACATTTGGATGATTTGTTCTGTGCATGGCTTGGATTTCAGTTCTTAACTGCTCTCCTTTTGCTCTCTCTGCGAGATCAGGTGTTTTCTCTACCACTTTGTTTGTTGAGCCAAACCTTATCAAAATTCTGCGCAAAATATTCTTTTCTTTTTTTAATAACCTTTTCCTATATTCTTCTCTCTCTTTATTAGTTTGAGGTCTGAATTGAGGCGAATATTTATATTCATTTTCGAAATTAATATGTTTGACGGCTAACACTTCTCTCTTATTCTCCAAATTAGTCCAATTGCAATCATAGGCAGAACCAAACGCTCCACTCCCTAATTGTTGGCCAAATGTATATCCCATTTGTACTAATCCGTTATATATATCTTCTGGTAATTCTTCTTCAAGTGATAGAGACATTGCTGTTGTCGTCTTTTATGTTACAGTTTAAGATAAATTAAAATCTATTCAAAGCTTAATATTGAATTTACTTTTTTATCTTTTTTTAATTTTATTAGATTTCATTATTAAAACTTTTTTTAAAAATTCTAATTTTTTTATATTAAAACATTTTTACATTATTATTATTTTAGACAGCGGTGTAATCGGGAATTTCAGTTTTGGGGTCGGATAAGTGAAGAATCCTATAACTTATAATTTCTACAAAACTACAATTAAATATTCCAAAATCATTGGGGGCCTCAGTCCCATACCCCCTGGTTACTGCTGTGTTTATTGAATTGCCATAAGAGTAATAGTAATAGTATTAATAGCCGTTAATTCTTACTAATAAGTGAATTGCTATTGATTTGTGGGTTAGAGTCTATACAATTGAATAATATGTCGACTGATAGAGTGAAATGAATTAATTGATAAAACTTACGGTTGGAATGAATTCACGATTTTCTGCATTGAATTCATAAACAAAACCATTTCTGACTCCCATTTCACTTCTGTTCCTAATTTCGAGATTTTAAGCAACAATATTAGCGGGTAATCAATATTTCATATGAACTCTACTTACTATTGAAATATTTAGTCTCGTATAACATAAAATATATACTTTCATGTATAGCACATGAAAAGTTTTATTTTAATTAACTGTACAATAGTTAACTGATGAGGTTATGAGTATCAGAGTATTAGTGTTTATTTTTATCAGGTTTTTCTCAATTCAATCAGTCAATCAAATAGTATTAGAGTTTATCAGTAAATATGAATTAGAGTTAAGAATCAGAGTTAATATTTGGGCATTTTATTGGATATTTTTTATTTTTAAATGATTGTAAACCAACTGAAATCACGCTTTTTTGAACTATTATTTTTGTAATGTTTTGTTTTTAATCATTTTAATCAATAGTTAAGTCCTTTTCAAATTCAAACTTTAATAAAGAAATTACTTTTTGTACAGTACAGTCAGTTAAAGATATAAGCATTACAGTTAAGTATAGCGTATACCAGAATTATACGATACTAAATATTTCAATAGTACAGGTATTTGTTTCATACTTTGCTTTCCAACACTTCTTATTATATTTCTCTTATACTTGAATATCAAGTGCTAGTATTTAATAAAGATTTTTAAAAATATTAATATGTTTAACAAAATTTATTCAATAACTTAAATGTTTAATTTAATTACAAAAGTGATTTAGATATTTAAAAATATATCACAGCTCAGGATTGAATAAAAGTTATCAAAATATATAATGTTATTATTTTCTAACTTTTCTTTTTCTTTTTTACTGTTCTAACAGTCGAAGTGTTAGACACTTGACTCCAAAAAATGCAATCACCAGAAGATTCTGAAAGTAAAACAAATTCAATGTTTGACATAATTATGAGAATTATATCTGTTTTAATACTTTTTGATTGAATCCAAATCGCAATCAGAAGAATGAATAGTAAAATAACTTCAATAATAATAATTATTATTTCACTTATAAAACTCTTTTCCTTTGACTTCATGTTTGTGGTGTTGATGACAGTGGTATTCACTTTACACCTAAAAACTGTTTAATGCTCTGATTTTAACCATAAATATTAGTTGAAATATGAGTTATATTATAATAAATAAATTAATCGATATTAGCATAAAATGAATTAAATCATAAAACTTACGGTTGCAATGAATTCACGATTTTCTTCATTGAATTCATAAACAAAACCATTTTTGACTCCGATATCACTTCTGTTTTTAATAACCACAAGAATGCTATCATTCTTTGGCCAATAGAAAGCAGACGTGAATACCATTCCTTCAAGTCGTGAGATATTATTATAAGTCAGGGAATGCATCCAATTATTATTATTTAATGAATTTGTGGCCAAAATTGCATTTGTTACTAATTATAAATTTTGGTCCGTTTTATACAATAACACAACGAATATGTTTTCTACAAAAGACTATAACATCAAAGGTTTGTTAAACTTGAGGTGAACTCAAATTTTATTTTTATAATTAATATTTGTACAGAAGACACATATTTTACACAAACGGGTTATTATATACTGAGGGGACCAAAGGATAATTTTACAAAAATTTTAATTTCGAGAAAAACTCAAAGGGGGGGACCAAGCACTGGATTTTTTAAAATAAGCTCAAAATCTGGACGGGTTGGTAACCCTATTATATTCCGAATACTCCTAAAGTATTCTGGTTACCAGAATAAAATACGATTCTGGACCAGAATGCGATTCACACAAAACTAATTGCAATGAAATGAACATTATTACTGAGTTTGATTCACAACTAGTCTCAACCCAAACGACGAATAAAAACTAAAATATATAATTGAGTCGAAATGGGTTTCATCACAAAAATCATTGAAATCAGTATAAGAAATTGTTAATAAAACTAAATCATTGAGAATTATTCTCATTTTATAATAAAGAATCTTTGGAATAGTTTTGATTGAATTCTACTTTTTTTAATTGAATTTTAAGACAGTTTATGAACTTTTTTTTCTGTAAAAATTAAATTATTTTGGTTTTTAAACAACAATTTTAGTGCATTATACGTATGGGTCCGGTTCACAAGACCGACAAAGATTTTTGCATTTTTCTCGTTTCTTAAGTCCGATTTAAGTGAAATTAGACTTATTTCATATGTAAATCAGGAGAGGATTCCAAATATGAACGAGATTTTTAACTAAAAATAACAGATATTGAGAATATTTTATATTTGCAAAAATTTGTATTTAAAAATACAGTTGAAGTCAAATATCTCAAAAGATATTAGGTTTAGACAAAAGTCTCTTTCAAATTCGGAATCCACGATCTGATTTACATGTAAATCGATTCTAATTTTACTTTAATCGCTCTTAATAAACAAGAAAAATGAAAAAGTTTGCGCATTTTTTGTTGGTCTTATGAACTGTCGGTCTTATGATTGCCGGCCTTGTGAACCGATACGTATTCTATTGAGCAGCGATTATCAAAATTCATTTGGCGGAGCACTGGTGCTCCATTGAACAGGCCCAGGTGCTCCATTGAACAGGCCCAGGTGCTCCATTGAACAGGCCCAGGTGCTCCATTGAACAGGCCCATATGCTCCATTGAACAGGCCCATATGCTCCATTGAACAGGCCCATGTGCTCCATTGAACAGGCCCATGTGCTCCATTGAACAGGCCCAGGTGCTCCATTGAACACGCCCATATGCTCCATAGAACAGGCCCAGGTGCTCCGAGAGATTGGTTTGTAATTAGAATTTTTTTCAATTTTATAGTTATCTATATTATTAAAATAATTGTGTCAGTCTGTGTGTGTGTGTGCACGCGCGCTAAGCTCACAACTAATAAGCCTAATATATACAGTATATATTTATATATATATAATGAAATGCACTGTAAAGGCTATAACAATGCTTTTTTACCACGTATACTAGCTTAAACCTAAAAATTAAAAACTCCTTTTCTTAAGCCTATAATATATAGTCAAATAACACAATTTCAAAATTAGAAATATATAATTAAAATGAAAAAGTTGTGTAACAACGGGACCCTATTAGCCCACTAATAATTTTTTTAAAAATCAAATGCACTGTATAGGGTATAACAATGCTTTTCAATTACTAAAATTAAATAAAGTTCTTATACTGTTCCAATGGGTGCTGTCTGAAAGTAATATTAGTTGCGAAGCAACGGGCCCCGCTAGTATAAAATTAAATGAAAGGTCAATATATTCATCAATACTAAAATAATATAACTCTGTGATCAAAAACAAGCACATTGTTTACAATAATTATAATTCGTGAAGAACATAAGCTAAGCTATAGCTCGATGTTATTCAGAATGCTCATTTATTGGAAGCTAATCTAAAGCTAAAGTTCGCATATGAGAGCTTCTGAGCTTCTGTTTATTTAGTTTATGATTATTTAATACAAAATGCGTAGCAAATTTTCTGAACAATAAGTCAGATCCAACGAATAAGATGTGATTGAAATTATTTAATGATTATTTTGATAATGATTAGTTTTAATTATATTCTTGTATTTTATTCATTAGGCAAATATTTAAATCGAAAATTATTGTTATGAATTAAAGGTGATATATTTACAAGTTCAAAGCTCAAGCTCAAGCTCAGGGTCCTAAGCTCGAAGCTCAAGCTAAAGCTTACAAAAATAACTTATGTTCTTCACTAAGGATGTTCCAGTGTAATTACACTTATTTTACACTTGTAAATTACATGTAATTTAAAGTAATTTTACTGCTAATCATTTTAAATTACGCTCAAGTGTAAAATATTCGCAGCGCCATCTTTGATTTAGAAGGAATTTGGTGGTAAAACTGAAAATTGCAGTCATTGGATTGAATTTAAGGGCTATAAAAGCTATGTTGAATTGCCACAAGAATATTAGTCATTCCTGCGACTAGTTTTTCAGTAGAACATGTATTTCAAAAGACTGAATAATTCATCCAAATGATAGAAACCATCTTTTCAACAAACAATTAGTGATAGTACAGACTTATTATTAGTCAAAAAATTCGAGTCAAATATATAGTACTGACAATAATTCTCTTGATTCTGATAGTGTTAATGGTAGCAAATATTGAATAAATGTTTACAGGCAAGCATTTTAGAAAATAAATAATTTAACATTTTACACAATTTTACACCTATTTACCTAAAATTACACTCAATATTAAATTACGCGTAAATGAGCGCAACCATATTCTTCACTAATTATAATTACTTATATATTATACTAAAACATTAGTGCTCCACAAAGTTGTTTAATGTCCGAAGTGCTCAAAGTGCTCCCCTACCTAAAAAATTTGAGAACCGCTGCTATAGAGTGTTTGATAAGTTGGTTCCATTGAAATAGATTTTCATTATTGAAACGCGTGTTTTGTATAGTAAATACATTACGCTTTTGGTTCAATAAAATTAAGTATAAATTAATAAATGGAATAAAAAATGAAATGATATTCTATATCAACGCAAAGCATGCGCTTCAATAATGCAAAGTCTATATCAATGGAAACCAACTTATCATACACTATATATACCGGTATATAAGACCTATTTCTTTGCTTTCAGGACTATTTTTATTTTATTTCTCTAATACTTTGGTTATAAAGAACTAGTATTTAGTTAAAAGAAATATCCAGACATTAAACATTATAAATGTGTTTTTCTATACTAAATAGTATTGAATTAAAAAACACAGAAAGTTAGCGCAAAATCAACAATACGGGCAGATTCTCTACAAATTTTTGAATATCATTCAAATGAATTAATTTCAAAAATACTATTATTTATTTGAGAAAATAAAAGACAAAATGTTTAGATATCTTTCGATCGCTTTTATGATATTTTGTATTTTTATAGACTGTTCGTCAGAAGACCTGAAGAACTTAAGAAATAAAAATTCAATTTTAAAAGTGAAAAATGCTTTTAAGTTAAATGATCTGACATTTTTGGGTCTGACAATGGATGGGACAACACATCCAATCAGAATAAATGGTCTCAAATTCAAGAATAACAATCTGATGAGTGATTCAGTCAAAGAATAGAAAAACTGGAATAAAAGAAAGGGCGCATCGAATTCAGTGATTAATGAATTGGCAAACTTTCGCTTTGCGATCAGATTCACAAAAGCTGATGGAAAATCGTTATTGATTTTCATTGTTGAGGACCCGGTAATCATTTTATTTAAAGCTATGATAGTCTACAATCACTTAACACTACAGTTCATTAGTTTTAATTATTTGATTAAAATAATTCTGAAGCCAAACGTCTTGTAGGATATGAAATAGTATATGACGAGAATGTAATCACAATGGAGTTGACGAATACCTTTCGTATCGATCCCTATACTCCTGATGTTAAAGATGTATTTAATTTGAGAACTCTTTATGAAAATTTTCCGATGGATTATCATAACAGAGCTAATCCTATCGTATCGTTTCATGACAAAGCATTACCCAAAACAGCTATTGTTTATTATTACGGTATTTATTACAAGTTTATCACAACTTATTTATTAAGAAATGTTTTGATATAATTTATGTTCAATCATAAGAAACAAACCCATACAATAAGGATCAACACATTTATATGTTGCATATTATGGTTAGTGGCGTACGAGAAACAAATTATGAAAAATAGAAATTTAATGAACAATTATAGAGATAGGGTGTGGTCAAGGGTTAGAGAGCTTAAACCGAGACACGAAATAGATCCGCTGAAACTAGAGAAGCAGGTCATAGAATAAGATAATAATCTAAAGTCGGAAATGGAAATTAATTGGGCGATCATTTTATGGAATGTTGACAAGAGATGTCAATCACAAGAATTGTGACAGACCCGAGACCTCTTAAACTATGACCGATTTAGACCAAATTTAGAGGAAATATAAAGGGCTTCAGATCTATCAAACGAATCTAATTTTAAAAACATCGAATGTACTACCTTTTACTTTGAAAACGAGCATTTTATTAAGATATATACTTTTATGTAAAGCATAAGTTATATCTTTAGCCAACTGTACAGATTTATATATTTCATTATGAAAAATAATTTGTATTCGAAAAACACAAGTGATATAACGTTCATTAAAAAAGATAATACTTTGACAAACGACATATAAATAGTTCAAACTTTAAGTTAAACATTAAATAATATCTAACTTATAGTTCAAAAAGCATGCATAAGAACAATTTTTTCAACTTATAATTTTCTCTCAATATAATTGAGATATAATTATTTAATTTTTTTTAATTAAAAAAATATAATCATCTTTTTTAAAATGCCTAATTATTGTATTGATTCTGAGAATTTAATTAATTTATATTAAGTAATTATAAATTTTTCATAAAATTTCTAAATAAATTTAAGAAATTCGAAAATTCCAAACTTTATTGCTTTAAACTATTAAAGAATATATTATTAGCCGAAAAATCTTAACTTTGTTGATAAATTGATGACTTTTCACAGATAAATATCAAACTTATACTCTAAAAATAATATCCAAATGTTTTATCTTATTATTGGTACAGCTCTTAAAAATATAAACTTTAAGCTGCTATACGTGAAAGTATATATTTTAAAGTACTCGTTTTCAAAGTAAGAGGTAGTAGTTATTTTACAACTCAATAACGCAAAGCTATTCCTATACAAATAGTTACATAGCTTTTAATGGTAAATATTAAATTATGTTTCAGACTAATGTGAAAATTTATTGCAATAAATTCATTTGAGAAAACAATGATGTTCTCCTATTACCAATTTTTTTATTTAATGCAATATAAAAAAGGAGCATGCTACTTATTTGTAGGAGTAGAACTGTAGAACCAAAGCTCCTATTTATTAAATTGACTTATCATACGAGTTGTTTGGGTTAACAATAATTACAACTGAATCAGTCATAGTCTATAAGTCATTAATCAGCCGCTGGCTATTTATGCATCTACTGAACTACTGTACTTGAACACAACAGTTAACATTGACTTATATAATAAACTATACCGGACTACACTAGTTGTCTATGATTAATAGATCTTAAGCACTAACTATATGAAACATTTTCTTCAAAGCTAACTCCTTATGAATATATGCTTCGGTTTGGGAAAAGTGAAATTTTTTAACAATTTATTTTAACCGATTAACCCGACCTAACCCAACCAAACTAATCATCATTGAAGTAGAATTAATGTTTGGTTTATGTTTGGTTTTCAAAAAAATTACAAATAAAAGTTTTCCGAATGAAAATTTAGGAATAATAAGTATTTTTTTTAGAGCATAATAACAAGGTATTAGACACTCCAGTAACGGGAGGGCTCTATTTTTACTGATGTAAAATTACAGGAAATTGAAGATTTGACTCCCGATTAATAAGTGATTATATGAAAAAATAGTTTTGAAAATCTTAAGTTATAGTCCTATTTTTCCTATTATCACGTTTAAGTGCATATTTTGCCACATGTATTTTAAATACTAATTTTAATCATAAAATATATCTGAATTGCTCTTGAAATGTTCGAAAATTTTTTAACAAATAAAAAAATTTTCATTATTCGTTTCAAAAGAAAATGGAGTGGAATTAAGCCGTAATATTCTTATTCACTACTTGTTTCTGTTCGATTAATTATCAAACTTTGAAATACTAGAAAAGGTGAAAATTTTAACTTATAGTCGAGACTAAGGATGTTCTTATAAATTACATGTAAATTATTTTAATATTGAGCTTAGTGAAAGAAAATTACATTTAAAATTTTCATTACTCTCGTAGCAAATAAAGTAAAACAAAACCTTTGAGCAAATTTGGCCTAAATATTCTCGAACATAACGATTGAATTCAAGAATTACTTTTAAAATACAGAAGAAATCATTTAAAAGATAGAAACCGTCTCCTGAAACCCGCATTGAACGGTTGAATTAACTGTTAAGACTTATGAATCAAAGAATTCCTGTCAGTTATATAATGATGAAAATAATTCTATTGATAATGATAGTGATATTGAATTAATTGAAATTTAAGAAAATAAAATTTTAAAATTTCATAGAATTCCACAGAATTTTCATATATTTTGGTAAATTTACGCGTAATATTACACTCAATAGATTTTTACGAGTAAAAGAGCAACCCTAGTCATGATTAACCCTAGTCATGATTAATCCTGTCTTTAGTACCCATTTTAGATTAAAGCTTTAGTCCTTTAGTCTTTTCGGAACATTAGTATTAAGTTTATCTTTAAAAATATTAAGTTTTATTTTTGCATTAATTAAATTCTTTCGTTCAAATGTCTAAATATTTAGAAAATAAGTCAAAAATAAGTTAATTAGAAAAAATGATTCATTCACTTACAATTTTGTTCATCTGCATGGTTGTCATCGCAATCAGGTTTCCCATCACACCTAAGAATAAATTTTTTCAATATTAACTTTAGATTTTATTAATGCAACGAATTTTAAACTGGGGCCACTACCCCTTTGGGGGTGTGGAGGTTACAGAAGGGGCCACTAATAAAAATATCAATAAGAATTTGATTGTATATATAAATTTAAAAATAATTTAAGTGTATCTGTAACTAAAAATAAATCAAAAAATTTAACAGATATCTAAAAGAAATGACACCCCTTTTTCATGAGTTATAAGATATTTCACAGTTTGTCTATTCAAAGCAAATGCAGTATACAATAACGTTTTCGATTCTATTTCTATTTTTTTTAAATGAACAAATAATAAATTTTTATATATTTATATTTTGTAAAAATTAACATGTCTTATATTTAAAAAATGCTGCACTGTACTATAATTTATCAAATTAATATTGTGAAGAACACCATAATTACGCTCGAGTATAGAGCATAACTTTTTATAGTGGCCGATAGAAAATTTAGCATAAAAATGGGCCAAATTATGAAAAAGTTTAAAAATCACTGACTTCCTGTACTATCATAATAACGATAGTAATCGTTAGTTTTGATTATCAATCATACAGAGTTCGCTTTAACTTACCATAAGCTTCTATGAATAAGACTTCCACTCCCACACTGAACAAAATCTATAAAAATTTAATGAATAAATTATTAGGATAAATTTTTGTGACAAAATTTTTTTTATTTACTATATTAATTCATTGCCTGATTTTATACGAAATGAAACTAAACTCTCATGTTTTATTCAAAATGTAAAGAAATTCAAACAAAATTTTATCTTAATTAATCTGTACTTAATCTACATGTTATGATTAAATGAATAAAGTTATTATTATTATTATTTGCTATAAAAATTACTATTGTCGGGTGGGTTTCACTCGGATCCAAAAAAGATCAGAGAAACATTTACATAATTGGGTAAAATGAAACCTAACCTAATCTCAAACCTAATCAATCAAAATTAATTTTAAGATTTTAACAACTTTTAATTATAATACTGCAGGTTTATTTGAATTACTCAATTAAAAAATTGGTTTTTATGAAAGTTAAAATTTTTGTATTCAATTCTGAATTTTTATACGGTCCTATTTTTCTCGAAAATGGGAGAAAATAACTCCCTTTTCCTTAAGTGGTTATTAAAGTCTTTATTTTTTAGGATTCATGAATTTTTTCTTTTACTTTAATTTTTGTAAAATGAGTTCCGATCATGAAATAAGGAGCAAAATAAGACTACAGGTATATTTATGTTCCGAAAAACGCGAAAATTGTGCATTTTTGATAATTTTCACGAATTAACTTCGCTGGAGCTTTCGAGCTGACAATGTCTTAAAAATGACTAAACATGAATTAAAAATCAATTAAAGACTTGAATGTAACTTGTTTTAACTATTTATTGGGCTACATAGGTATTAAAAACTTGTAATATTTATCTTTTATTTAAAACTTTTTAAATTTTAAGTTCAAAATCACAAACAATATTTTGAAGAATCAATTACCGAAAAATAGAGGCTCTGGTCATTATAAGCAAATCAAATAAACTATCACTAAAGGAAATACAACTTGAATTTATAGTAATTTTATTTATTTTATAAAAATGTAATAACCAGGTTATCCTTTATTTTTGAGGCAGGGCTTTATTTTTAAAATCCTGAAGATCAAAGGGCAGGTAATAAAATACAGGATAAGTCAGCAATTTTTTCTATAAAACTTTGTTTATGTAAAAACTTAAATATACTTTTATAGAGAAACCATTAACTAAATAATTTTTCAAATAAAGAACTTAAAAGAACTTCAAGCAAACGCACAGCAAAATAGCATTACTGTACTTACAAGAAAGATAAAGTAATATTGATCTTTAGAGACCTTTATTGCAGAATTTGAAATAAATTTTATAAAAACATTTTTAAGTCAATTTTATACCTCTTTTAACGCGTTGTTTAAGAATCACTTTCAATCTTTCAAATTCTGCAAATTCTCCCCTTTTCAAAAATCTTAATTTTCAGTATCAAAGTTATTAAACTCCTCAAAAAATTTTGTTATAATTAGTTATTAGTGATT
>JAQGAM010000263.1:0-14637 GCA_034697665.1 Nanhermannia comitalis
GTGATGCTCACCTTAATGAGCCACTGAAAACGCATGAAACAAACAAACCGGGCAGACCATTAAATTTGGAAAGAGTTTGCATAACAAAGAATGGCATAAGCTTTGAAAATAAGATTTAGTTTATTAGAATCAAGAATTACTAAACTTAGAATTGCAACTATTACCTGATCATGTTTTTCAATTAATTTCAAAGATATGGGATCGCAATTGTGATATTTGGCGAAAATAACGATACCGCACCAAATGGCTGTAAAGGCTATTAATATAACTCCAGGAATATTCCAATATAATGCTCTTTGAGATAAAAAATGATACAAACTTTATAAATATTATACTTTTAATAATAAGACATTTTTTTAATGCTAATTAATTCTATGATTCGCTGAATTTTTATCAATATTAAGAATATAAACCCAGTTATAAATTGTTTTAAATAAGATATACCCGAGGTATACTTTTATGTGATTATTAACAGATTTAATCTCATGTAAGTTAAACGATGGCTTATGAAGAGTTCATAATTTTTATGGTCTAAAATTATTTGTATTATTTATTCTTTTATAAGCCTAAAGACCTGTTCTAATCAGATTAGTCTTAACTTTTTTGCTTTAGAAGGTGTACCCATACAGCAATATCTTTGTACTTGAGTTTGTTTCACGCAATAAGTTCCTGTCCATCCGGTTAAGGTTCCCATAAATACTGCCCAAAACGTATCGCCTCGATATATATTGAAATTTGAACTGTATTTAAGAGAAGTTTATTCATAACTAAATTAATTATAAAGTTTATAATACAGTAACTTAATTGTTTACTTTAAAATATATTACGGGTATATATAAAATAGATTTAAACTACATATAGGGTGATTGACTTGACTTTGAAGCCGATTTTCAATTTTTTGAGCGCGTGCTCTGCTTAGTAAATACAGAGTAAATAGAATGCGCTTTCAGTTTATTAATTCTTAGGGAGAGATATAATATCTATAAGATATAAAGTTAAGTAACATATGATACTTGAATATAACCAATCGATTGTTATCATATGCTATCCTCCAGGGCTCTATCAGACCACCCGATTCTATTGAGCCAACTATGGCTACCATAAGCACACCGGAGAACATAAGGATTGTCTGAAGTACATCAGTCCATATAACCTATAGATTGGGAGACATTTATACGTATGCAAACAATTGCTTTGGAGTTTATCAACTTTACCGCTTTAATGCCTCCCTTCAGATAATTAAAAAGTTATTCATAAATTGCCATTAGTTTAGAGTAAATTTAGAGGTGTTCAATATAAAAATTCAATTGAGTTAATCAGAATTTAATATTAAAACAATAGGCTTACAATTGATGTGTAAAATGTGCAAATCGCACCCACAACTAATATTGAAGTTGTCACAGAAAGAGGTGTAACTGTGAATAGTTCATAAGTTTTTTAAATGATATGCATTATTAACATATTACGAAACACTGATATCATTATTTAGTGACTTTCCTCTAGGTTTTGACCCCTGCCTTCCACTAAGATTGTTATAGAAGCTTACTTATGACTACCGGTAATACTTCGCATAATGAACCTCAGGTTCATGTTCGGGTTCTAATTTTTGAAAGTGGTTAAGATTAGAGGTTCAAGTTTTTGACAGAGGTTTAAGTTCGAGGTTCGTACCGGACCTCTGGAACCCGAACCTGCTTAGCAATACTTATAACATAAATTATATCCCACTTCTACGAAATTCAATGCTCGAAAAAAATTCAAAATTTTTTATTGTGTACTTTATGGAGAATTTTAAATATTAAGTAAAAAATTGAATGATATTCTCATTTACTTATTCATAAGTTGATAAACAAACAAACCATCACTATTTGGTATTGAAAGTCTATTCATAAATTATTAGTCAACTAATAAGTCAAATAAAGTTTAATTTTGAGGTGTATGGCCCGGGACACAGCTCCGTGTATTTCTTATGTTACTCTTAACTCTTACCCTTTCTGACCCTTTAAATTGTTAAGTAATATGTGAATAATTGCTTATTTACAAATGATTAAGCAAATTAGATTAAGTCAATATAAGATTAGGTTTTACCACTAGCAAGAGCCAATGAGGGACCATACAATACAACTCCGAGATATGGTAACTGTAATAAAATTTAAATAAACATTTAGCTTAAAAAACTGTTTTATTATTATTTTCTATTCATTAACTCAGACTTGTCTAGAAATTAATTGAGAACTGACTGAATTCTCTTAGAAACAGATATCGTTTTTCGATCATTTTTGGAGAAAGTGGAAATGTTGAATAGGATTTTTAGAAGTTTAGAAGAATAAGATGGGGATATTGGTGGGCTTCTGCTTCAGTTTGATAAAAGTAAACTTTTTTGTCCTATTTGTAATTTTGTAAATTTTTCCAAACAAAATCTAAACCAAATTAATTCTTCTTCAATAATTTTTAGTATGGTTGTTTAGGGTGGAGAGGGTGGGTGATAATGGGCATAGCAGTGCTAGACCTGAGTTAAAAAATATTATGATAAAAAAGTTCACTTTTCCCAAACTGATGCTATAGTATCAACTAATAAGAGACTATTTAGAAATTTTAGAAATTAACCATAAAATAAAATCGTTTAACTTTAATAATTTTGAAATGAAAGGAAAAAAACGAAAATTGATATTTTGAGAAATTTTGATTTTTGAACACTAATTAAGATCCTGAAAATCAGTCATTTTAACCCCTTTGCCGTTTTGCTTTGAAACTATTGTACTGTACATACTGTGCAGAGTATGAATCCAATTGAACCAGAGATTCGAACTGCATTCAGTCCAAAGCGACGTAATAAGTACTAATCAAATAAAATTGTAATTAAATTGAAGCCAAATCAAATTTAGATGCATTTGAGTAAAGAGATTGTAAAATATTTGCAATACCTTATGAACACTCGTTAAGTTAAGTTTATAATAGACTGGCATAAAAACATTAGCCGCTAGTAATACAGCGATTGTAAATGTTATTAAATGAACGGAATATTGAGTGCCCTGTAATTTAATGTAATGTCTATTGTAATATCATATTATGAAGAAAAGTTATCAATTCGATTGTCATTTCAGTCAGATTTTACTTACATATAAATATATTTCAGACGGAACTCCCAGAATAGTATTTGATGAAAGAAAACTTGCTATTAATGACATACAAACTGGAAACAAACTTAAGCTTCTTCCTCCAGTTAAGAACTCATCGTTTGATGATTTTTTGCGATCTTTCCAGGCGAAGAACACACCAATAAATGCAGACGAAAGAAGAAATAACACAAAAACTAAATAGTCAATGAGCGAAAAATTTCTGCTTATCATTGTCTTGATTTTGAAACGAAGTTTCTATAAAATAATATGTTATTTTACAAAATTGTAACAATGAAAGGTATGAAAGTTGATAAAACTTTGTCGCATTATAAGACAGTATTTTCTTCGTTAGAATTATGTTACTTTAAGACACAGCATATATGCACTTTAAGTTATTTGCATGATGTGTACTGTACTGAGTAAATATGATAACAAATTAGTGCATTTACTTGTTAAAGTTGGTTTCATTCGCTCAAAAAATCACTTGAATTCGAGTGTAAATCTATCTTATCATTATAAGCATCACTTTATTCAGAATAACTTCAATTAATTTGGACTAACTTTGGTTCTGAGAGTAAAGTTTGACAATAAGCAAACAATAATGCAAAGCAATAATGTTATAAAACAAAGATCTTAACTTTTACAAGTCTAAACTTAAACAATTATAAGGCCTCACCTCCAATACTTCGAGTCTCAATTTACCGATTTTCAGCTTATTTGATCCTAAATCAGTAATTATAATAAAATAAGTCATATTTGTGTGATATTTAATTTAAATTTATTATTATTTATGTTTATTGATACGAATAAACAAATGTTTTAAATCAAATTTATAGCTTTAAATTTTTTAGACAAAGCGTATTCTGTTATCAGATAGCTTTGCTCATTCAATAATTTTTATTGGCTCACTATATTTATCAAGCCTTTAAAAAATTTTACTGATTTTTTTTCTTTTTTTTGTGTTTAATTGTAATTGTATCAGCATTTTATACTACAATAATAATAATTTTAAGCTTTTAAGCTATTAATAAAATTTCTATTGAAATATTTTTTTGAATTAATTATTTTATTGACGGTATACCTTTCAAAATGATTCAAATGATTTGTTATACTTACTAGTTGGAGTTAACTTAGTGTTAAATTGAACAAAGTTTTATATCCGATTATTAAATCACTTGAGATTTGGTGAGTTGAAAATCGATGGCTTTTGGTGTTTCTAATTCTTTCTATTTCGAGTCTTTTTAATGCCTTAAGTGATCGATTAGCAGAACAAATCAATTAAATCATTTGATGTGCAAAAAAAATGATCACAAGTTCAAAATCTTATGCATTATGTAAATATCCAATTATTTTTTCTCATAATTATAAAGTATTCTACAGAGCTTTCGAAAAAGTAGGAACCATAGGAATTGCTTAAGGCATAAGCAAAGGCATAAGCATAAGGCTTGTTAAAGCTAAATACCTGTTTTGATTAAACAAATATTAAGACCTACAGATAATCCTTTAAAATGGAAACGTTTTATCAAAAGTTCTAATCAATAGAACAACGTTGCAATTGCACAGGTGCATACATTATAAACTTAACTTTAATAAACAAAATACTATTGAACTCACTTTTTGTAATTTTTTTGTGCGAAGACTTATTGAGTTATTTCTCATTTGTGGACAAAATAAGCTTTGAATGCGTTTCAAAGTAGTTTCAAAAATTAATTTTTAATAAACAAAATACTATTGAACTCACTTTTGTGATTTTTTGTGCGAAGACTTATTTGAGCATTTAATTAAAATTTTGTAACATTTTTAATAAATTCTTTTATTAATAAAATATTTTTATTTTATGTGCCCCTTTTGAGAAATTCGAGTGTATGTTTTATTTCTTTCCCTATGGTTCCTACTTTTTCGAAAGCAGTGTATATTTGAAATTTGCAACATTGTCTACAAATAACACTATAGTTTAGTCAGAGTTTCTAAACTATAGTTAGCTAGGATTTACTTATACAGAGTATTTTTACAAGCAGGAATGGGGTTTTTAGGGTCGACCCTAATTTGCCCTAATCTGACTTTGTAACCCTAATTTGTCTCAAAGGCCAAATCTACCCTAAATTTGCATTATATTGACCCTCATATACCCTTAAAACATATAATTTCATTTTTTTTGTCATTTTAGCATATTTTTTTAATAATGGATACTTATTTTATCTATCTCTTGCTTTGTTTGTAAGTAACGGTAATATAAACTTATTTAATCCAGATATTGCAAAATTACATCTGATGGAAAGTCGTTTAATAACTTAGAGCTTAGAGCAAGAATCGTCTCATTAGTAACTGCTAACTTGTCCAGAATTTTACTATTTTCAAAAAAATCATGCGCTTAGTGAAAATTTTAATATTCTTAAAAACCTTTTCCCATTTTTTGATTTTTAAACCCGCCCAGAATTATGTTCTATCAGATCTGGTCAACCTATTAACTTTAGTAAATGTAGAAGTTTGAGCTGTCTTTGTTTATATTAAAGTATTCTTTCAGATGAGCCTCATATTAAAGTCGAAATAAAATAAATATTCTGAAATTTGCTTTAATTTTAATAATTTATATTAAAAATATAAATATTATATGAATGAAACTCATTTTTGGAACTCAAATGCATGTAATATATGAAATTTAAAAAACCTTGACCTAATGCTGACCCTAATTTACTATGATTTTGACCCTAATACCCTACCCTAATCGGTAAAATTTTGACCCTAAAAAACCCATTCCTGCTTATAAGATTAAGAAATTTTAAAATTATATTTATTTAAAATAATAGGACATTCTTCAAGAACAAAGAAGAATATAATTTTAAAATAATTATTGCAATTAAACCTAATATATGATCTATTTTTTCTTGTTGTCTCAGCTTTATTTGAAAACACTATTTTTAAAAATGTCAAACATTTTAGTAAATCAGCACAATTTATGCACATATGAAGGTTTTATTAATGCTAGTGCTGAAACTTTACACATTAAAATATATTATGCTAAAATTAATATTCAAATCAATTACCGGTATATTAAAATATTTAAAGTGTAACAATAAAATCGGAACCACAACTGATACACATGTAAAATATCATTTTGTATTAACTGATGATTAAAATTACTTTTATCTCAATAAAATTATAAAGCACTAAAGCATGTGCCACAAGGACTAAATGATTTTCCGTTCGCACATTTTTAACTCAAAGCATACTAAAAGAAGTGCTACAAGAGAACTGCATTAAATCAAAAAGATTAGAAATATCTATAAAATAGCTTATAAATATTTAATAAAATATTTTAAACAGATGTATTTTGTTTCTTATAACTTCAACTCGTATGAAATAAAATTTCATAATTTAAACTTTCAAACCTAAAAAATGGTAATTTTATACTGATTTACCCTAAAATAAATTATGGATTCCTCTAAATCTATACTATTTTAAAAAAATTAGCGTGAGATTAGCGTCTCTCACATATAGGAAAATCTAACTTGTAATAAAATAAAGAAAACTTGTAATATTTATAAAGATTGACTTTTTGAATAGTTTTCCTAAGATTAATACTCTGTATTGATACTATTTTTAAAAGTTACATTGAGAGAGTGATAACTCCCCCTTTGAGTATAAAATTACGCAAACAGTCCCAAATGAGGTGGCCAGACTGAGTCAAGTAACGTGAGTGTTCTGTTAAGTTCTGAGAGAAGCTGTGTAGCAGGAGTGTAGCCAATTCAGTGTTACTTCAATTTCACAATTTTATTTTGATTCCACTAATATTTCTCTTGAAATTTTGCACACAATCTAAACATTATATTTAAGTATTTATTTATAAGTTTTGTAAATTCTTTGAATCTTTTCATCTGTTTTATTTTGGATTTTGAGTTTCATTTCTATTCTTATTTCTGTGAACTCAACTCTATCTCAAAAATGAATAACAGGTATTTTTTAAAATATGCCTCTATTTCGTTTAGACTTTAAAAGAATTTTTTAAATTGATTATCAATCTTTTCAAACTAAAAGCTCAATTTAATATTAATCATAAAAATTAAACATTTCAAATATATTAATAAACATTAGATAAAATTAATTGCAATTTTGGAAATTTTAGTTATAAAAAGTTGATTTAAATTAATTGTTATTAGTCTTGTATTCTTGTTTAGGATATCCCACTCCATTGGCCGGTGGTTTAAAGGGTTCGGGATTATTGACTCTTCGCTCATATTTCATGAAAACACAAACCAAGCAACACATTGAAGCTATTGATACGAGAACTACAAATATACCAAAAGTTAATAATGAGATTCCAATCATTTTAACCGTGTGTTTATCATTGAAGGAGTTTTTCAATGGTATGAATAATAAAACAGATCCGACGGCAATTAGAATACAAGACAATAATATTATACAACAAATACATTTTTCACAACATTTCGCGCATTGTTTCTGTTTTTCAAATCTTTTAGCCATTGGACTTCTTTTTGCGGACAAATCCATTGCTAATATCTATTGAAACTTTGAATGATATCAATGCTTAGAAAATTTGAATTATAGCAAAACTCACCTAAAATTCAAATAATGTATCGAATGTTTTGAAGTCTATGCACATTGTTGCACTGTTCAAAATCACATGCAGTTAAAATTGGTTAAAACCAATTGTTGAACACAAATTAGAGACAAGCAATTTTGGGTTTTGTTCAAAGTGTTTCAAATGACAATATAAAAGTTAATTATTAAGTATAGAATAAACAATAGTAAAATGAGTTATTCAAGTATATTCTTGAAGAAAGAATGATAACTAGTGTTTTGGAACTTAAATATGCTTTTTAGTGCTTATGTAGGTTTAAATTATAAAAAGACAAGCGCTCCCTTTATAGCATATTGAATTAGTGAATATAGCATTACATCGAATATAAATTTCAAATCATATCCTTTTCAAATGAACTCTACAATAAATGCACAGATGCTGCAAAACTGGACGGAAAAATATCAAAGAAAGGATCAAAGGTTATTTTTCATGCATTTTCCCAATACACAAATTAGATAGAAATAAACATTTTCACATTTGAGTATATTAGGAAAAACAATTTTATTGTTTATTTTTATTCTTAAGTGGAATACGCTTTTTGATTTCGCTGCAATTTTTACCGATAAATTGTAAAATAAGTTCCATTGTTGCACAATATTAGCAAAAGTGCTATAAACAGAGCCTTATTTTGATAGCTCTGCAAAACTGGACTGTACAGTGCAAAACTGGACTGTACAGTGCAAAACTGGACTGTACAGTGCAAAACTGGACTGTACAGTGCAAAACTAAACGGTTGGCAATAAATTTGGAAATAGTTTTGTAACATTTCGGAACTTTTTTAAACAGCAAAAGTTGACTACAATTATATTTATTAACAATTGTGAAGAAGTTCACTCTATATACAGATGAATGGCATAAATTAGTTATAAACAAATATACAAAACAATGGTTAAAATTAAAGTTAAATCAATTTAATTGTAATAAATGAGTGATTTCCTAAACTCTAGTAATTTCGTGTTCATCAAAATCAAATTGTGTTTTAACTAAAAAAGTTGAAAGTTCACCCTTTCCTTTAACAAATACGAGTCCTCTTTCTTCTAATATAAATTCTTTAGAATTTTCACATTCAGCTAATATTTGTGCTGCTTCTGCAGTCACTTGTATCCTACCCATGATTCCAGTGCTTTCCATACGACTCGAGACATTCACTGTATCGCCCTTTTAAAGAAAATTAAATATAAAGAAAAGAAATAATACTGTACTGTATATAAATAGTATTAAGAAGCAAATGAAATGTTTAACACATAAAATTATAAATACATAGTGTTTAGTAAGTCCAACAATAGAATATGCATTATTGTAACGTATGATTTCCTTATTAAAAGAGCAATACTGTATTATGCAAATTACGCTCAATAATGCAATGTTTACTCAGGTAGTAATGGACTTAACAGACACCCTATAGTCATAATATTTACCCAAATATCATATTGAGGTTTAACAGCACCCACAACTCCTGCGATCACTGGACCTAAAAATTTATAGCAAGAATGAATTGATAGAAAGCTCTTATAATTATTGTAAAATTATTTGATTTTTAATTACCTACTGCTATACCGACTCTTAACTTGAAATCTTGAAGCGCATCTTTATTAATTCTTTGTAATGTTTCCATGAGAGCAGTAGCAAAACGGACCAAAACTATTACATTACTCCTCACATCTTCAATGCTTACTTCACTCTTAAAATAATTATTAAGTTCTCTATTATTTTCAACTTAATAATGACTATTGTTTCAATTTTAGTAATCATACATCAGTAGATCCTCGACCTGGTTGTAATCCGGCAGCTGCCATATAAGTGCTGCCAATTGTTTTAATTTTTTCAATTTTTTGAAAATTCACGTGCGATAACATCTATAAAAAAATGCATAAAATGAATGGTTTCATTTTAAATTAATAATTATATTGATATTTAGACTTAAATATGTGATAACCAATTGTTAAAACTGATTCTAATTATGCTCTACTGTAATACTGTATAAGCAAGTATGAGAAGTGTAGGAAACAAATCAGTGTCAGCAAGGGGTGGGTGTACACTTTCCCTAAGTTTTGAGAATTTGAAAAAGCCATCTTAGTCCCCCTTTGTTTTTTAAGAGTTATATGAAAAATCTAAATAGCTTATATTTCATGTTATTTGTCGAAAATAAGCGGTTAAAAATTTTGTGGTAAAATTAAATTTAAAAATTTTTCGGAGCAAACCAGTATTTTTAAAAAATTATTTTGGAAAACCTAAGAATTTTGACAATCCCTCTCTATTCTCAGTATTTTCCAAAAGCTCTACCCTGAAACTTTTGAGTCTAACTCGGGAAAAATTGAAAAAATGATGGAATATTTTTTTATAAATTGGTTAAGAATATGTTAAGGATTGGCTTTGATAAGTCCATCATAAATGAAGCGATACAGAGCAATTAAACTTAATTAATACAAAGAATATTTAGAAGAATAAAGAAAAAGAGTATATTTAGGAATAAGAAAAATTAAAAATTGTTCGTATAATTGTTACCCAAAAATTTACATACTTTATATATAATTATTAATAGAAATAGTTTAACAAAACTAAGTATATTTATTGATATATTACTTGATCAAAGTTTAAAATAATTTCGTTGAGTAGTAGAAGACATTTGAGTCCTTCATCATTGAGATAATTTTCAGAATAAAATTGAGAATAATTAGGTATAGAGGCAAACATCACAGCACAAGAATCATAAGATTCGTGGTAGAGCTGATCGGCAGAAATTGAACTATTGTAGAGATATCTTTGTGCCACATGAACAGGCAGTATATTTCCCAATAAAATTCTGTTAATTTCGCCCATAGTTTCTGCTTCAAGTCTTTCATCGACCAGTCGATTAGTCCACTTGAAATCGAGTCTAAATATATATTCGATTTGTCTATCAATCACATGAAGTAATACCGCGACCATAACTACATAATATATATGACCGATAAGAGGATCAAATCCAATGCTACTCATCCAGAAGTGTTCTTCATTGCTTTTACGGATCAATATCTCATATATCGAACATTTATTATAAAAAAGAACAGTATAAACAATTACTCCAAAAAATTGCATCAAAAACTTGAGCCATAAGTTAATCCGAATGAAAAGACTGACGCCAGTCATCGCCAAAATTATGCACATCGTATAGTCCTATAAAAATGATTTACAATGAAGTAATTATAATCTAACTTACAATACATGATAGTAATAAGTGTTCGCAAACTGTTCAAACTTTGGGCTTCAACGAGATTCTTTCACATTTAAGTGGTGCTTATTCAAGAAAAGTCTTGCGCTGCTCTCTAATAATAAGATATTAATTGAAACCTGATCTGAGCTTCTTATTTTCAAAACTAATAATTAAGAATGGGGTCAAATGGTAATTAAAATTCTTAAAAAGGTGTGAAATAATGATGAAAAATAACAAAACTAGTGCTTAAAATAGGTGATGATATTTTCATCATTTAAGTATTTCATTAAATATTGATTATTAAAGGTATTACATATAAATTATTAAATAAAAACTCAAATAAATAACAATACTTTCAATAGAGTTGGTAGAGGGGCTATAGCATCCAGAGATTTTCTTAAATTTATGCGTATGTCTCTAGGAATTTTAAAAAATTTATTATCTTCTGTTTTTCATATATCTGATTACCCAACTAAAAATTTCTTGTTACTGCACTGATTTATGGTAACCGCATAATTTTTTTCATAGGGGTCATAAAAAAGATCAAAAGAGGATTACCCAAGAATATGCACATCTGACCAAATCAACGATTTCATCCATATGTGTCCCATTCTCTTTTAAAAAATCTTCTGAAGTATTACATTCTCTCTAATACATTGAGCAACAATTAAAATCAAAGCAATTTATAAAAAAAACTTTTCTTTCTCACCACAATCACGTCGAGCATCGAACAAACCAAAAGTGAAGTAGAAATTAAAAACCAAATCAAAATCCTTAAGTAAACCGATAGCTATTTAGAAGAAAAGTTTTATTAAAATAGATTACCGGTATTTGTCTTAAACTTGAAAATGTTTTCATATATGATAAAGATATTGATAACTTAATTCCTAATAACAATAATTAATGTAAACATTTCATAATGTATTAGATTTCTATCTATTATTTATTGGTCTTATGATTTGCGGTTGAATTAAACTTTTATTAATGAAAATAATTTAGTATATTTATGAAAGAGACAACACTTAATTACTTGACTGACGTTAACCTTATCTTCTAAGTCAAATAATTGTTTTACAGCCTAATAAAAAATAATCTTTTGATGTGATTAGTAATCCATGAAATAGCGGTATATTATGCTTAAGAAAATGGAACTTTAAAAAATCTGATCAAATAATAAGCTTAAATATGGCTTATTTTTATTTAATTTTTAAAAATTAAATATATATTAAATTAAAGCAATGATTAATGATAGTCAAATACCTGATGAGCCCTATAAAACGTGTAGAACAATGAAATACAAATAATAATAAAAGTAACGACAAATCCAAATTTTAGTTCATATAAAACTGCAATTTGAGGTATTATGAGCTTAATTGCTGTCATTGTTATACAAAGAGCTCCGGCACAGAATAAGTAGAAACTAAAAAAAGGATCAGTTTGTTCTGCAAATAGTTTTTCGGTAGTCCACTTCGAGAACTTATTGTTCTCATGTGAAGACTGTTTGTTATTTACTCTGGATGTGAAGTTCAGGAATAAAGGATGAATGTCTTGCGGATCTAACCAATGACTGTTTGATAGATTCATTATAAGTCGTAAATCATTACAAGACTTTTATACAATAACTCACGTTTTCATACTTAAAGGCATTTCTTCAATGGCAGAATCCATGAATTTGTTTACAGATTTAATCATTTCACGATATTTTCTAAGACTATATTATCAATAGACATGTATTTTTGTTTATTATTCTTATGAAATAAGGCTCAGACAACATACCTCGACTCTAAGATCGTTCGCGATACTCTGACGTGCATTGGTTCGAATGAGGAGCGCCTCTTTAAATCAAATTAGAGATCAAATTATAATTACTGAAACTTTATTGACTATTAAAAAAGAGCATTTACTCTTATTTTATTGATATGCGCCTTAAGAGTATCCGTTTGTTTCTTTCGTTTGCTATCAGGTGATCCCGAATCCTTCCTAAGGTGTGCGTTCACTTCCCTTTTAGTGATTAAATATCCGATTTCACCTTCAGTTAACTTTTCTGTTTAATCGATTTAATTAAATAATTAAATATAAAGATTTGGGCAACAGTTCAAATGATAGGCAAAACAATGTTAACCTTCAATAATCAAATCAGTTCTCTGTGCATATGGAATGAGATCAAGAGTTGTTTTAGTGACGTGAACATGTCCGGGCACTCCATTGTGTTCCATGGCTGAGGCCTGCATACTATCGAGTGACCAGATATCGTATTGCCATTTGTGAAGACCCATTATACCCGATAATACCATACCTGAATGCACACCTATTCTCATGTCGACATCAATTTTTCTCACTTCACGCACTGTCCTATATAACAAACATTTAACTTGTTGTTAAATACTTCTGAAGATCTGAAGAAGTACTGAGAAAACTTTAATTTACCGAATAATTTTTATCATTTCGAGACCCATTCGAACACAATTAATGGGATGGTTTTCATCATAATCTGGAAGTCCTGACACGCAGTAATAACAATCTCCGAGTAGTTTAATTCTCAAGCAGTTATTGCGTTCAGCGCTTTCATCAAATCTGCCAAACAGTTCGTTAAGCGTTTCCACGAGATCGTTAGGGCTGAGCGATGCCGTCAGAATCATTGAGTTTACTATATCTGCATAAAGTATTGATACGTTTTTGTACTTTTTTACATAAAGCTTATTAAAGGGTCTCAAAGGTATTGCTTCTTGTCGTGCAATCTTGGAAATGGTCTCACGAATGTCATTACGAACGTCATCAATCAAATGTCTGGGAAAACAAGAGTTAAGAAGTTGCTCCTGTTGTTCCTGTTCGTATTCAAGTTTAAAAGTTGATTCGACACACGACCGATGGTTCATAAAAGCCCGACGTATTGCTATTTCGAGAAGAAAAGTCATGTAAAAACCAAATATAGCACTGAATGAGTAAAAAAATAAGTCTGCGATCGCAAACTTTACGATGCACTGAGATTTACACGACATATCGAGTCTTTGTCTGAATGTTAAGAACAGTTCAACAGTAATTATGAAAATTGTTGCAAAACATGAATACATTCGCGATGAGAATGGAAGGAGAATATGATTGGAGACTATTAAATAAAATGTGGGTCGAATGCGCTGAAGTGAAAATGTTTCTTTGTCTCCGTGTAAAGGAAAGAGTGCTCCGCCGTATTCTTCGAATAACATCGCCAACAAAACTGTTATTCCGGCGACGGTTCGAGACATTCTGGGCCTCAATAAGTGCTCTTCACAACAGGTAATTATGAAGAAAATAATGAACACAAGTAGTGATGATATTCTCATTAATAAAGTGCCTGGAAATGAAGCCGTATTTTTCTGAAATAAGAAGTGTATATTCAAATTATTTGAGGTTTGCATATATTGAAAAATAGCCAAAAACAGCTTTCAAATCAAAATTGAATTCAAATACCTTATCAAAGAAGTATACTATTATTGCAATAACATTGAAAAAAATATTGAGCAGCAGTAATACCATGAAGAAAGTGTGTTGTAATCTGGCCTGATATTTGAGAAACATCTTTCCAACATCTTTAGCTTTGAACTCTTTTTTAAGTGACTTCCACGACCATCTCTCTCGTTCACGTGTAATTGTTGAGTGTGTACTAATTATACTATCATTTCGACCATTTATATTAATAAGAGTCGATTTTTTTGCAAGAATTTCAACAGTATTTGACATTCTAGGCAAAC
>JAQGAM010000264.1:0-14615 GCA_034697665.1 Nanhermannia comitalis
AGCCGTAACTAGGGGTGGGCTGAGGGGGCTATAGCCCAGCAAAGATTTTTGAACATTTAAGTGTAGGTCTGTAGCATTTTTAAAAATTGCCATATCTTGGAATTTTTTCTATGTATCGCCCCCCAAACCTAAAATCCTGGTTACAGAACTAGTTTTGATAATTCTTTATAACAAATTGATCAAAATAATTGTAATTATAAAAAAGATATCAATATTATTAAAATAAAATAGATAAAAATCAGAGTAACAAAAAATATGTTAAGTTAGAAGATAGTGAAACAAACCCTTATATTAATTCGTAAGGTTTTATGAAACAAATAATCAAATGAACAATATTTGATAATTTCTTAAGTTTTTTCAAACTTTGAATAATTTTAAAAAAATTACAAATTAAAGGCAATGAGTGTTTAATTATTTGTTTGATAAAAACTTAAAAATTACTTTAAGGGTTTGCTTCACTATTTTTTAACTTAACATATTTTAAACATATTTTTTGTTACTTTGATAATAATTCATTCGTTTAAAGCTATTTTTCTTTAAAGAGAAATTACTTTTTTCCATTTGATATTTAATTTGTTATAATTAAAACTTAAGTTTTTTTATAATTAGATAAAATATATACCAGTATATTTTCAAATACTATTAATAACTTATAAGCAAACATCAAACCCTTAATTGAAATTATGTAAAAACCTTATAATTTCCTTCTTATTGAAATATTTTAAGATCTAATTTAAGATTTTATAACTTTTATCATTAAAACTTATCAAAATTCAAATCAACTTTAATACTGTGGTAAAGTATACTAAAGTGAATAGAACCTAATTTATATATTAAATAATTTTAACATTATGAAATGTAAAACTCATTATGCATAGGTTTTTATGTAATTTTATTATTTTATAAGAATTGCTTACATTAATATTTTAATTAACTTTCTTAAAATAATTAAATTAATGAATAGAATTTTAATTATGTTTTGATCATTTTTATTCTATATATAGATATAATATCTAAATATTTATGGCTTTAAAATACACTTAAATATTATAATAAATGTTAATGTTATTTAATTTAGATTTTTAAATAATTTGATTTAACAGTTGGGCAAAGAAATGATTGTTCAAAATAATTGTATTCACACAACAGCCTGTTTGAAGAATTTGAATTACCGCAGACAGACCCCTTACAGACCCCGATTACAGACCCCTTCATTAAATTAGAAACAAAATTTTTGATATAATTTATTATTTATTTGCAAAATTTTTCTATCCTCTCCTAAATTGAAGTATGCAATCATCCATTTTTATTGAATAATATATAAAAATGTAAAGAAACGGCATATCTTAGAAAAATTATCAAAAATATATTTAAGTTAAAAAAGAAAAACAGTTCTGAATGTATGAATAAGTGAAGATATGATACTTTTGTACTTTTTGTACTTTCAAATAATGACTTCATTAATATTCAATATTGAAAATAATCCTTAAAGTAAATAGGATTACATTAAAATATTCTTGTAATTCATTGTTAAATACATATTATTGATATATGAATCTAAATAAACATATATTTTACATTTTCTCTCATAAAATATTATTTCCGCTTTTAATTTCATACAACATTATCTCATAGAAGAACATGATAGAGCTCACGTTCCACTATAGTATTGTCTGTAATGTGTTGAACATCTTACTTATATAACATTTTAATTATGCCAGTCATGACTTTCTATTCGTTGAGTTAAAAAATAAAGTATGCCATCAATGATCGTGAATTCAGTTTCACTTTCATAAGGAATTAATAAATTTTTAGTATTGCTCAATCATCTAATCATATCTAATAGATAATTGATTACTTCTGTATAATTTAATTTACTTGAATTTTAAAAATCAAAGTTAATTAAAAAAAAATTTTGCGTCAAAGAATGATTAATAGCTTTTAATTTTTAAATTATTGGTAAAAATTCAGTGAAAACGTTAAATTAAATGTGATTTAAAGCATATTTCTTTAAATTTATATAAAGTAGTTTTTACGTGAAAGCAATTATGAATTATTCAGAGTTTAGACGATTTTGTTTTTACAATCTTTTATTTCTATCAGATTTTAATTAAAACTTTGTTTTAAAACATACAATTTTTTTAACTATTTCACTAACATGACGATCAATTCTGCAAAAGTAAAGATTGATTCCAAAGTGAAACAGTTGGAGAAAATAAGTCGTGAAATCTATGCCATCACTGACTAGTTTTATGAGGAGAAAGAGACTCATAAATACTAAGTTAGTGTGAAACTTATGAAAGGTTGGCTGTGATGTGCACTCATCTTATATCCATCCGACAGCTTATAAATCTGTTCTTCAGACTAACTGTACCTGTATGTTATGGATTGCAAAAACGCTTAAACACTAATGATATTCATAGGTTTAGGCAGACCATAGGCTATACCCGCTACACCTAGGCTTCAGGCTCGGCTCGATGGTGGTTTTTGAGCCTAAGGCTCAGTTTATGTAAAACTGAGATTTTTACAGTTTTCACCCAGTCTTAGTCTGGCCCAAGGCTTTGCTGAAATACAAAGGTCTGGCAGACACATCACCAGTCAAAGAAGTGTTGCAGCAATAGAAATAACAATAGTCTTCTTCACCACTGTTACTCTAACTCCTTAATTAAAATAAATGGAAAATAATTTATAGCAATAACATAAAAAATCATTTATCTATATTTTTCATTTCTTTTCCAATGTATTTGTTTATTGATTGCGAACTAGTTTTCAGAACATATTTTCATCACATTCTTTATACTCATTGTTGAAAGAATTATACACTAATTTATCAAAAAAACTTAGAAAATCTTTATTAGAATTAAATTTAAACACTTTATTCAGTGAAAAGTAAAGAAACGAAATTTATTGATTAAAATAATATACGCCAAAGCTTTTCGATCAGTACTTTGATGTTCTTCAGGGCTACAGAATTATTAAAATCAAAATAAATTACAAAAATTAGTTGTAAACTTAGGAAATGTATTTACGAATTGTTTCTATTTGTTTATTTGCAATAAAAATTTAATCGTAATATAAATTATATAAGATTTAATGCATTTTTATTAATGGCTAAAGTTTAAGAATTATGTTGATTATCGGCTTAAGACATAGTTCTTATTTCAAATGCTTTATTTTGAATAATAAATGCGAATAAACTGTTTTCAAATTAATTTAATAAATAGTCTTAATTTTAATAAAAATTCTTCTTACAAAATACCAGAGGAATGGTTTTTGTCCAGATTTAAGCTCTCTTTAATCTCATTTAATAAAATCTTTTAAACAAACTTCAAATTTTATAATTTTAAAGCAACAAAATGTTTAATTTTTCTTTATTTAAATCCCTATTGAAATTCATATTATTGAAGATCGGATTCATATCAAGAGATGATCACAGATAAAAATGTGATATTATTAATGAAGTCTTCAAAGTATACAAACTCCTGCTTAGGATTCAAACTTTAAAGTGCTTAAAAAATTAGTGAAAAATATAAAAATTTTTTACGAGAAGTTATCAGTTCATCAATTGATCAGAAAATACAAAGAAGATAAGGATGAGTGTAACGTATTTTTGATAGGTTTGCAATTTTTTTCTATTAACAAAAACTAGTTCTTATATCTTTCGATATCAGAAGATTTAATAATTTCTTCATGAGCTGAATGAGTTGAACATAACAATTATTTATTAATCATACTGTGGTTACACAATACGTGTTACCTATTTATTGATATTATTTAATAGTAAAGTAGATTTTTTACAACATAACTAATTGTAATTGTAATGATGCCCTAATTTCTATTATTTTCTGCTAATTTTTTACTCAATATCAGAAAATACTTATTTTCAGACTTTTAATAATTTCACAAAACAGTTATTCACGACTTTTCCGAAAGGGACCCAATTTTCGATTGTGTATCTCAAGCAATGAGACTTATTGTTAACTTATTTTATACGAAATTCGTGATTATTTACTGAGACTAAGGAGAAAAGTCTAAAAAAATAATGCGAAAAATCACAATTAAAATATTAATTGTGTTAATTATGTAATAGTGAAAGCGAGCTATGCTTTTACATTCATTAATAGCTTGATTCATACAAAAGCATTAATAAATTTCAACATATAATAAAAAAATAGAACTCTTAACGATTGCACAATAATTTTATTACTATTACTATGGATTGAATTACTTTTATTTTTCAATTTATTTAATTATCTGGTTATAACATTTTTTGAGGACAAATGAAAGCAAAATTTGCATGAAATTGATATCCCAGACTATTTTAACAATAAATCATTTAAATATGTGTGATGAATAAAAATTCATAAATATATGTTTAGTTAATGTTGAGTCATATAAATTATTAAATTTTTTTGAACTTTGATTCTTGAGATTGAAAGAAGATTAGCTCAATGTCGAGTTTGTAAAACCCTTGTTTTATTAAACAAAACATGTAAATTTCTTATTGCAAAAAACTAAAAAAAGTTCACGAATCGAAATTAGAACTCATTCTCTCATTAGTTAAATCATGTTATCTAATCAGCAAAACGTTATGCCATATACTTTCAATTCACTTTCGATTTTGTATATAAACACCAAACACAATGAGTTAAAATCACACAATTGTTCTGAGCTCTCAGTTTACAATTCTTGAAATATACTAATTTAATAGTATTGCTCTTTTAATAATAATTTAATATAATGTTAAGAGTAAGCAAATATTTCATTATATTGTTTGCAAATATACTAAAACCTTTTCTAACGGTTAGGTTTTAATTTCATCTCTACTTTTCGTTTATTGCAATGCCGGTGGATATGGCGGTGGCGGCTATGGCGGTGGCGGTTTCGGCGGTGGAGGTTACGGTGGCGGTGGCGGAGGTGGTGTAATTCCCGCCGCAATCCATACCAGACATCGAATTGATTATAGAAACGTCGGGTCTTCCGGACATGTCTCTCCAACTACTATTGAAGTCGGTGCCAATTCAGTTCCACTTAACATTCTTTTCAGATCATCTTCAAGTAACATAAATGTACATCAAGCTCATGAAGGAGGAGGTGGTGGAACTCAACACTCACAATCTGAAGATGAGCCGCACCTTCTATTCCACTCAGTGTCTAAACCCATTATCCAAGAAGTTCGGGAAGTGATCAGCCCATTCAGAAGAATCATTCAAGAAATCCAGCCGGTCCAAGAAGATATACAAACAATTGTGGCCAGAGGTGATGGTCGAGGAGCCGGAGGTGGAGGTTTCGGAGGAGGTTTTGGCGGAGGCTTTGGTGGCGGATTTGGTGGCGGAGGCTTTGGTGGCGGAGGCTTTGGTGGCGGAAGAGGTGGATTTGGTGGAGGATTCGGAGGCAAAGGTGGTTTTGGTGGAGGTTTTGGAGGCAAGGGAGGATTTGGTGGCGGCGGATATGGCGGCGGTAAATATTAGTATTTGGCTTAAATGTTAGTAAACGATTAACTATTAACTATTTTAATTGTAAAATCTGTGAATAATATATTTGACTAAAATATAAAATTTACAAAAAAAAATACCAACACATCCATTATTGCTGTAAATTTTTAAAATGTAAAATATTCAATAAATCTGAATTTCATTATTTTTAAACAGATTCTAATCATTGATAAATTTAATGATTATTTTTGGTTTATTTGATATACCGTACAGCCCCGGTTCTCAGACTTTTTTGGTCGCGGCCCACCTTCTAATGTATTTTTTTGGTAAAATTTCAATTATTCCATAGTACATAATGCTAAACAAAATACTTTTGAGGCTCACCTGAGGCCGCGGCTCACCATTTGAGAACCCCTGCCTTACAGTACTTTACTTTTTAATTGATTTGACTTAATTAATTGTTTTTCCAATAGAAAAGTCAATTTAATTTATACTATAATTAATGGAACTATCAATCATTTATCTCCAAAGCGCTCGAAAGCACGTTAACTTTCTTTGTGGAATTTATGTGGGGTTTAACAATTTGTTTTATTGTCTTCATATAAAATTTCATGAAATTTAAAATTATATATTTTTAGCGAATATCAATCAAAATCTTATTATTATCAAAAATATTGAAAAACTATTAGTATATCTGAGCAAAAATTATTATTATTAACTTTCATTGTTACTGACAAGTGAGATAATACACTAGTTATGAATAAAAAAACTTCTGTTATTAGTTCTCTAGATTTTAGCAATTAAACAATATATAACTTAACTGATGTAGTTTTTATAGAAAGAGTTCGCTATAGAAATAATTATTAATTTTTGAATCTCAAAAAATTTTATATCAAGACAAGGGGTTGGAAAAAATCTAAAATTCGAAATACGGATCAGAGACTCAAAAAGGTTATTTTGATGGGATATTCGTCTTTAAAATACAAGTTCATTTAGGATTTAGAGTTTGAGAGCTAAGCAATAATTATTTATGAACAAGTTTAACGATCGTACACTCAATTATTGCTCTCATATTGAACTTTTATGGATATAGAAATCGAGAGTGTGTTAAAAGCATCACACTTTTGAATTAATTGCAATGAAATAAAAGTGTGTTAACTCATATCGTGATAACAAACTATTTGTTTTATTTATGAAAATATTATTATTCTTTAAATTATAAATATTTCTCAAAACATTATGAAATTTTCATCATTTATTACAATAAAGAAGAAAAGATAAGAACTGCGATAAATTGATTGCTCAGAACTGAGAGATAAGTTTGAAATTTCTATTATGTAGTATTCAGTGATTTATTGCTCAGATGTTACAGTTTGTTATCTAAAAAAATCTTGATGTTAATGATGTCTGATTTGTTTGAATTGAAGCTTAAGATTATTAAATCATGTAATAGTACTATAAAGCAATCAATCGTAATAACGACATGTTTCCTAATAATTGTTAACATTGTTTCAAAACCGGCTGCGTTTTTGTATAGTCTGAGGCCTAACATTCACGTTTTTGTTTTAACCTATAAAATATCTAATAATCTAATGCATAATTGCTTATTAATTCGCAATGTCATGAGTATGAAAAATAGTTCAATTGGAATAATGATCGCTCCAAACTATAGAGAAAAAATGAATATTTCGAAAAATTAAATAATTTGTTATGAAAACCCCTTCAAGACATAAAACTATTATAATATACATTTATAATTAATTTTTCATTAGTGTTTATTACATAATTCAAGTGGAAATTCTAGACCTTAAAAATTAGGTGAATGGCAATGAAAAGTCTCTCGCTATTCGTCTCATCCAATAAAAGTAAAAAGGAAAGTAATTTCGATTTAATTACCTAACGTAACAACGAATAGAGATTTATGTTGAAAATTATTTAATTCATTAGTCGTAAAGACTTTATTGTTATTCAACCCTCAATCAAATGACATCAAAATTCGTATATAAAGCCAAATAAGAGAAAGTTTAAATCATTCTCTCATTCATAGTCTTTCGATTTCAATCCATTAGCTATTTGTTCACTAAAGTCAGTTGATATACAAGTATCAAAATGTTTAAAGTGAGTCTATTTTTAATATAAAAATTTTATTTCACATATCGATAGCAATAAATCCTTCAAAATAATAATGAATTTGTAAATATTTTTCAAATTAATAGTTCTCTAATTATATTGATATTGTAGTTATTAATCGCATCCGCACTTTTCGTCTACTGTAACGCCGGAGGATATGGTGGTGGCGGTTCACGAGGTGGCGGAGGAGGATATGGTGGCTCACGAGGTGGTGGTGGTTATGGTGGTGGCGGCTTCGGCGGTGGAGGATTTGGCGGTGGAGGATTTGGTGGTGGTGGTTTTGGAGGAGGATCAAGAGGTGGTGGTGGCGGAGGCGGTGTAATTCCCGCTGCAATCCATACAAGACATTCTATTGACTATAGAGATGTTGGCTCTACTGGAAGTGTTGCCCCGACCACTATTGAAGTCGGATCAAACTCTGTCCCCCTCAACATTCTTTTCAGATCATCTTCAAGTAACATAAATGTACAACAGGCTCATGAAGGCGGAGGTGGAGATACTCAACACTCACAATCTGAAGACGAGCCGCACAGACTTGTCCACGAAGTGTCTAAACCCATAATCCAAGAAGTCCGAGAAGTAATCACTCCTTACAGAAAGATCATCCAAGAAATAAATCCAGTTCAAGAAGAGATTCAGACAATTGTGGCCCGAGGTGATGGAAGAAGTGGTGGAGGTTATGGTGGCGGATCATCTGGAGGTTTCGGCGGCGGCGGTTTTGGAGGTGGCTTCGGTGGTGGTAAATCCTCTGGAGGTTATGGCGGTTCTTCAGGAGGATATGGAGGATCTAGTCGTGGATTCGGTGGTTCATCTGGAGGTTATGGTGGTTCATCAAGAGGAGGAGGAAAATATTAAAAATAATTAAGTTGACAATAAATTTAAATTTTTGTAAATTAACATAAATTTTTTAACTATCAATCACTAGGATTTTGACTTCAAATGTAAAATTTTTAAAAAAATGTAAATAAAGTGATTTGAATTGATTCTATATTTTGGAAGAGTTTTAAATTGATTTTTTCTAATATTTTGTTTAAAAATATAACTTATGTTTTAATATTGAAATTTTTAAAGCAAATACAGGCCTATTATAGGTCTGAATTATAGCATTCAAACCAATTGAAAAGATTACTGGTGTTAGAAATTATTGTCAGAAGACATCGATTCTAGTGGTATAATAAAAGGGTTGTATTGATTTCTATTTTATAATTGCATGATATGACTTGTCTGACCCTTTTAGCAGCTTTATTATACATCTTTTTTAATTACAAAAGTTTATGATTCTTTTAGATATCAGTCATATTTATGTCAACCGGCTTTTGATTTACATAAATGATAAGATAGGTTGAAATTATATTATTTATATTATTCTCATTTTACCCCTTTATTAGAGTGCGCCCTGAATTGCTTTTATTGAGTACTTTACAAAACAAAAAATCTCTCAATAATGGTTGAGTTTATGTTAAAATAAAAATAACTAAAGTTACACAGAATTAGTTTAAAACTAAACAAATTCACTTTAATAGTTAAGTAACATTTCCTAAATAGTTGCTTCAGATCTAAAATAGTAAAGCAATCACTTCTATAACTTAAAATTTGTCCTTATATTAGATCTAAGAGTAACTGATCACAAATCTAATATACGCTGTGTATTATTTATTTAATATTCACAATAAAAAGTGAATGTTCTCTCAAAAAGCAAAATATTTATGAGAAACTTATAAGTCAATCAGTCAATCATTTTTCAACTCAATTTAGATAAGCTTAACAGTCAAAAGTTTAATGAGCTTAAGAAGTTTTGATCCCTCAAAAGTCCCTTAAAGAAATAGATCTTATTTTTTTAAAAATTTGAATACAAAGTCATTAGTTTTAAAGCTTATAATTTTAATATCATTAGTAATTAAAAAATAAAAACAAAAATAGTAATTAACAAAAAAAACAGAAGACAAAAAAATAATATTAAGTTTAAGCCGTTGGGTATAATACAGATGATGTTTGGTATAATACAGATTTATAAGCAAATAATTATTTAAAAAATAAATAATAACATGCTTTCGATAAGACTTAATGTGATTTGGAAGATATAAAACTCGAAAGTGATTCCAAACAATAATAATTTTATAGCTTTTCTAATTTTTGAAAATTGCATTATGTATTAGGTATTCAAGTATTTATTTTTCTCCAAAATTTTTGCTTAATATTATATGTTTACAAAGTTAGAGAGTTGTCATCCAAGGGTTCTGTTTATACTCAAAATCTGCTCAAAACAACCCCTTTTCAAGTCTTTTTTATGACAGAAAATGTGTTATTTTGAGTATAAGCAGAAATAATATGTTCATTAATAGCAGTGTTCCTCAAGGCTCGAGCTTTTCAGGCTCGGTGGCGAGCCCGAGCCTAGGAAAATGACAAGAAACTGAGCCTCTGAGCTGAGCTTGAGCCTTGAGCCACGATCCTGACCTTGGTTTGAAATAATTCAAAAAATAAAATACAGTATAATAATTTTGTTGTTCAAAAATGAAATGCTATGCCATATTTAAGATTTGAAATAAATTCACATAGATGCATTTGTGACAACACCTTTGATGCATAAAGAGTTTTCAAGTCAATTATGTGTCAGCTATTTCATAAAATAATAACTTATTAATGAAAGTAAACTTTGGAAACTTTTACTGTATATAACTTATATATGTATATATAGTTTTCAGGCTCAGAGGCTCGCTCAGGATGAGCCTGAGCCTGACTAAAAACTCTGAGCCTCGAGCTGAACCGCCGAGCCTGAGGAACACTGATCAATAGGAAATTATTTCAACTATAAACAGTGATGCACAGTACTCGAGCATTTGGTGCTCGGTGGCGAACGCGAGGGCTGAGCACTCAGATTTGGCCGAGCACGTGCTTGAGCACCAAGTCTTAGTAATTTTAAATATTTTTTTAGCGCGATCTAAAAGAGCGCTTATAGATTTGTTATGTCTGTCCGTCCGTTGCCAAATAGATCTCGAAAACGGTGAGAGCTATCAAAAAACTGATTTCATAATCATAATCAGCGTCCCTGAGAACTGATAAAATGACGAAAAAAGTCTGTGTCCAGTGACCAGTGGCCAAGTTACCGACGGAAAACTACTGACACTAATGCTTTACTATGGGAAGAATCGCACTTTTGTAAACAGTCATAGACTGTATACTTTTACTTGTTTATTATGAATGCAGTATAAATAAAATTAAAAAAACTAATTTCATTTCTAAAATATGTGTATGAATATTATTCTACAGGTATTAGTGAGTATCAAATTAGCAAATGTATATACAAATACAATATAATAAAACAAATTTTGTATTAAAAGAGCCTTTACACAAACCAAATTTGCTGACTTGTTGCTTGGTAAATGCTCGTGCTCGAGCACCTCCAAAAAAGTGAGAGCGAGCACGGTCAAGGGCACTGAGCACAAATTTTTGGCCGAGCACGAGCATCACTAACTACAAAAAATGCATTTAAAGTAATTAAATAATTTTTATTGACTTGTAAATAATTTTTTCCCTAAAGAGTGAGTTTCATACCTGAATTTATTGCAATAATATAATTGCAATCAAAAGATTCACGATTGATATACCTGTAGATAAGAAAGGTCTCACATTAGAGCCAACAGATATATAGCTCAACAGAATTTCACGTTTTTGTTGAAGCGTAACAGAAGACCTAAAAAATAAATGTTAGCATCACATTAATTTAGTGAGTGTCATGATTTTAAATTAATTGCATAAAAATTTTCAGAAAATGCTTATATTGTCGGAAAGTTAAATAGAATTAAACTTTCATTCTTGATTACAATAATTAATCTTTTGAAATATTGAATACTTGTTTTATATGCGATAGAAATACAAAGCGATAGAAATACAAAGCGATAGAAAGCAAAAGATAATTTAAATGTATATATTTATAAAGCTTTGAAATTATGAAATTCTAGAGATTCCGAAAGTCTATATCTATATTTCACTCATTTCACTGAATAATTATAATAATTCCATAGCTTTCTCTTAATTGAAGAATTCATAGAATTGATTAAACCATTAATTATTTAATAAGTTGAACAATTATTTAATGATAAATATTCATAGTGTACTAAATTCAGGGCTTCTTCACATAACAATCAAGTTTCTGATTCAACCTAAAAAATCAATGTTAGGCAACCCTTCATTTACATTCTCATGACTAAAAAATAGTTCATTTGAAACAGTGATCGCTCGAAACTATTAAGATATGTGACTTATATATTAATTTAAACTGAGACTCGCTTTCACTTTCATTATTAGATAATTCTCATAAATAATTAATATTTAATTATTTCATAACACAATTTGAAACTACAAAATGTAGACCTAAAGCATTGCGTAAGTGGTAATGAAAATTGTGTCGATCTTTGTCTCATCCAATAAAAAAAAGAAAAACAAGTGAATTTGATTTAATTATTTAAAGCAATTTAATAGATATCGTGCAAAAAATTAATTGAATTCAATTTCAAGTATAAACTAATTGTCATTCAAGTCTTTATCTCTTTTGCTATGAGGTTTAGTATATAAAGTCGAAACATCTAAAGCTTAAATCACTATTTTCTTAAACATCTTTCAGTCATATTTCTGATTTTGCTTGAATTCAATCGATTTAATTTGATAAACAGTAATAATGCTCAGAGTGAGTAACTTTTGAGAGTTAAAACTTATTTATGAGAATATAAAGAATAACATAGAAAAAGATATCAGTTATTATTTATATAATTCAAATATTAGTGAAAATTTTTAAAAAAATTTTAGTTATTAATCGTATCCGCAATTTTCGTTTACTGTAATGCCGGTGGATATGGCGGTGGCGGTTTCGGCGGTGGTGGATTCGGTGGTGGATTCGGTGGTGGATACGGTGGTGGATACGGTGGCGGTAACGGTGGAGGTGGTATAATTCCAGCTGCCATTCATACTAGACATCGAATTGACTATAGAGATGTCGGGTCTTCCGGACATGTCTCGCCAACCACTATTGAAGTCGGAGCAAACTCTGTCCCCCTCAACATTCTTTTCAGATCATCTTCAAGTAACATAAATGTACATCAGGCTCATGAAGGTGGAGGAGGTGATACTCAACACTCACAATCTGAAGACGAGCCGCACATGCTTTTCCACTCAGTGTCTAAACCCATAATCCAAGAAATTCGAGAAGTAATCAGTCCATACAGAAAGATCATCCAAGAAATAAATCCAGTTCAAGAAGAGATTCAAACCATTGTTGCCAGAGGTGAACATAGAAATAATGGTTATGGTAAATCATCTGGAGGTTTCGGCGGTGGTTTTGGCGGTGGTTTTGGCGGTGGTTTCGGTGGCGGTTATGGCGGTTCTTCTGGAGGATATGGAGGATCTAGTCGTGGATTCGGTGGCGGTAAATATGGAGGATCACGAGGTGGAGGTTATTAAGAGATAGTATATGGCTAATACAAATGTAAAATAAATTTTTAGTTTTTATTCACTAGGATTTTAACTTTAAACTTAATATTTGTAAAAAATATTAAATTCTTTAATTGTAAATAAACTTAATTAAATTCATTTAAAAGCTATGCTCTGAGTTTTTTAATTTTTTATTAGAAACCTAAAAAGAATTTATGCAAAGTTAAAGTTTTAGTAATAGGCAAATATTTTAGTACTAAATTTAAAGTCTTATACTGTAAGCTAATTTCAAATTGAGTTAAGTGACAGCTAAACATTATTTATAAGCTTATATTTTCAATCAAAAAATTTTTTAAAACTGAATAATTTCTAAGCATTTTCTGTAAATATTTGACCTCAAATTTTAGAGGTGTCGAGCTCGGGAGGGTCGGGTCCTTGTTTTTGAAACAAAGCTCGCTTATAAATTTAACTTCAAACTTTTCATAACAAAGTTCATAACACTTGTACAGAAAATTTTTGTTCTACAAAACTGCTGCCGAGAAAAATATATTTAATAATTAAATCTCCAAAATTTTACCAAAAACATAATCATTTAAATGATTATTTGAAGTTTACAGTGAGCTAACACTATGTTACGCATAAGATTGAGAGAGAGGTGAGGTATCAAAGCTACAGTATATTAATTTGGTATTACTTTTTACAGATAGTTTACATTTTACACAGTTGTCATTTTGTAAATAAGGTATATGTTATTCTAAAATCTTACCTGAGATAAGCTTTAATAAAAACCAATGACTCCATTCTTGTCTAAATTGTTGCCTCAATACTTATTTTGATCAAAGTTCTCATAGTAGTTACTGTACAATCACATAATTTTCTTACTTTAATTCTAAAATTGCAGTCAAAACAAATCTATACATTAATTTGTGGAAATTGTTAGCATTCAAGTGTATAACAAAAATTATTCATAATTTATTTCAACTACAGGTATACGTATTTCTATGAAACTCTACTTACAACAGTTGAATAGCAAATAATAATATTGTAACAGAAATTATGAAAATCATTCTCTTATCATAAAGTGAGTTCAAATTCAACAAAAAAAATTTAAAGGAAGATCACGTTTGTAATGAACTGGACTTTTGCATTACCTGAAAAGCCAATGAACCCATTCTTTGTTTCATATTAAAGAACTGTAAAGTATACGTATAGTCACTCAAACAAAGTTGTGTAAAGTCCAGTGATGCTTACGGATGAAATTTAACGGAAGAAACATTAATTAAAGGATAATATCAGATAACAGTATTAAAAATGCCTTAATTGCAAAATGAGTTCGCTATATGCTATAATTTAGCGCCAAAATAGCCATTTAGGAAAATGTTTTGAAATGATTGGCCATGGTTATATGTGATATTATAGCCCTCTAGAACTTTTTGGTGAATCTCACGAAGTGACCTGATGTGTCCGAAATATCCGAATTTCCAGATATGTCCGAATCTTATGAGTTGAATAACTATTTTATTTCGTTCCTATGAACGGGCAAATGGCTAGTACTAAAGAAAGTTCAATTATAATAGAATTTTAGGATAAATTTTCAAACTCAATTATCTCGGCGTTGCCCCAAAG
>JAQGAM010000265.1:0-14599 GCA_034697665.1 Nanhermannia comitalis
ATAAGTATATATTTTTTGCATATTATAATCAGATTCAAAAATTTCTTATAAAAAGCGTTTCAATTGGATTATCTTTAGTAATTTTTACTACAATCGGTTAAAAATTTAAACATTAATTCTGAACGAATGTTCACATGAATACTAATAACTTTAGATAGTTATCCATTTAATTCAGTACAACTAACTTTATAACTGTTCTGTAAGTTACAAATAAATTATATCAGTAAGAAATCTCATAATTTATTTATAAATCAATACTATTGAAGCGAAACTCATTATAAAATATGAATGATTAGTAAACTGAAAAAATTTTTCAAAAGATTAGGTTAAATTCAAAAACTATTAAAAGTTTGATCAAAGCAAGAATTAATGTTTTTATGTGATATTCCAGGACTTGGAATGAGTTAAAATATGATCCATACAGAGCCATATTGGTCTGGGAAATGCAATCGTTAAAAATTTTCACTTGAGTTACTGTAAAAACAATAACAGTTACTTTTTTCAGGAAAGATCTACACCGGAATCATGGATTATATTTCACAACATTTAGTGAATCTGAAAGTAGATAATAGTTTTTTCCAATTTTATTCTCTCATATTTTTTCACCAAAACTAATATTTTATGAAAGCAATAAATTTTATGAGCATAGAGAAAGTTAATGATTATATGGCAATAATTGATTCAGTGATAATAATAATAAAAACAGCTGAGTCTGGTAGCATTGAGATCAATTGCCAACTCCCCCCAACTCAGGGTCAATAATCATTTCATGAAGTCATGCCAGTGGTTCGATCATATAAAAAATGAATCGCATTGTAGATGACATCCTAAACATGTACTGGTTATCGAACCTTAACAGGTATATATGCTGCCGGTGGTCGCAAACAGAACCGTAACAATTGTGGGAAATATAAAGTAAATTGTCGTTGGATTGTTAGCGGCTTTTTCTGATTTCTCGCATTATGAAAATTATGACATATTAATAAAATATAATAACCATAAGAAGTGATAACCGGTCGTTCGCTTCTTACAAGTTTTGCTAATGATTCAAAATGTATTACTGTTTCGAATGAATTAATTTTTAATAATTAATAGCCATTACTATTGATTTTAAATGTGATACTACTTTATTCTGAAGACACACTTTTTAGTGGCCTTCAATTCGCATGTTTTAAGTGATTTGTATGAATTATAAGACAATAAATAAAAACAATATTAAACTTATAACATATTTGATATGAAATGAAGCGGAACAACATTTACATAAATAAAAAAGTAGTTTAAATCGTTTAAATAACTCTGCGCACAATTATTAATAAAGTAAATTTTGATTCAAAGTATAGTTATCATAATAAGTTAGGAAATTGCAATTGAACTTATGGTTAATCTTAATAATGTTTTTAAAATTTTGATAAGACTTTGATATAAAAAATGTTTATATAAATATACATAAAATATTAATAAACTTTAATCGATTAACACAGACATATAGGTATATCACATAATTATTTGACATTTTGAAAAACATTAATAAGCAATACTAGACTTATAATTATATAATATTTTGTTAAATTAAATTATGTTAAATTATAAGTTTCTTTTCTTATATTTATTTTTTATAAACTTCATTCAATATAATTAATAATTTATCGCAAAATTTCATTAAAATATAATTATAGTATTTATTAATAATATTTTAAAATGTCTACTATTCATATATGTTATAATTAAATTATGCTTTTTATCAGTGATTCAAAATCTGACAATTTTTTATCATTATTTAAACTTTTTAGATATCAGATTCTTATTAAAATGTTGATAGACTTATTGAAACGAAGCATAAGTTCGATTGCAAGCTCCTATTCCTATTCCCACGAATACAGCAGCACATCAAACATTTTGAACATACTTCATGTCGCTTCATGTTAACTGTTGTGTAAGTGTTTTGATCTATTTTTGAACACAATTCATTCATAAATTTGTCAAATGATAATGTAAGATAAGTTAATCTGAGATCAAGCTCATGCCTCTTCTCAACCTGAACTTTTGAGCTTTAGAGGAACAAATTCCGATTGTCTCTGTCAAGACTACTTGTATAAAACCAGCTTTAAATAATATAGTGGAGAATAAATCATACATTTTTGCAATAATAAGGAATGGGTTATGACGATCATAGCATTAGATTATAGAAAATATGCTCTTTTTAAACTTTTTGATCGAATTCAGAGCTGAGAAGTTATAAATTATATAATATGATTATCTTTAAACTTAAACTATAGTAATAACAACATAAAGAGTTAACTATACTATTGAATATTTTTTTACACTAAAGGTTTGCACAATTTCCTAATTCCTGTATTACAATAATTATTATTTGTATTTTTATTGTTTGCTAATGATTGATATCTTGCAATTTATTTGACTTTTTGCGTTACTTTAAAACTACTATTTTTTATAAATTGCAATTTTCAAACCCAAACCAATTTAGTTTTTAAATATAAACTTTAACTTTTAAGTATCTAAATATTTAATTATCATAAAATTCAAATTTGCAATTTTTCTAAATAACAAAATTATGCAAAATCACCTTGATGTTTAATGAAGCTCATCCTTAAAAAAAATTATAATAGAATATTATATAATTAGAATAATTTTTAAATTACACAAATTATGATTATAAATATCGATAACAGTAAACTTTCAGTTTCTACTGTGTGTTAAAGAATAATTTGACACTTTTCACAATCTTTAAATGATTACAGAAAACAGTTATTTAAATAATAACTTGAGTTTTTGTTTTCTTAAAAGTAAAATAGTTTTAAAATTTCTCAGCCATTAAGTGCTCCTGTTTTTATCAGGTTTTATATTTGAGATGTTATCAAATGTAAGTTTTAAAGTTGTCCATTAGTGTTAAAAAATAATTCAAATGTCATGGAATGGTATTGGTGTTCAGAAAAACTTAGTGGACTGGTATCGAAAGGGTATTGAAATTCAATAATTTAGTGGTATTGGGATTTACGAAATACTTTAAAATACCGTTACAAATGAACTTTAATGTTATAAATGATACAGATTTACAGTTATACAAATTTTCTAATTTACTATTTATAAATAGTTTTAATAAATAAGAGAAAATCAACATTTTCTGGTGACAAAAACGTATATAAAAGCAGCAGTGACTCACTTTTTTTTATATTGTAAGACAATACCTCATAAACAAATGAAACTCATTGAAATGGTATTAAAAAATTCAGTTGTATAGTACTGTTTTGGTATAATTTTTTGTTTTTTCGATCACTATTGTCCATTAAAAACACATTAACGAACTAAATAAAGTTTATTATGATTTATCTTTTAAAACATTTACATTCAAATTGATTTCATTAAACATATTGCAGTAGTTTAGAAAGTTTTTTAAATATATTAATAGTTTGAATAAAACAAACTTTATAAATCTTGATTAATTGCATAAAAGCATAAATTCTTACTATTCCTTATAGAACTAATATTGATATAACCCGAATGCACTCAATTTACTAAAAATTACTTAAGGAATACACTCATTAAAAGCATTTATTCTAAAAGCTAAACAAATACAATATTTGAGATAATGGTTTGATTAGCACTCATTCCACTCATACACAAATGAATAATTAATTACATTTTAAATCAGTTAAAAATGATGTGTTATTCAAATACAGCTAATGAAGTTACAGTTAATAACTTGTAAAAATCAATTCTTGTTCAATATTAGTTTTAAGTGAATGAAAAGCTTCATGAATATTAGAAAAAATTTTAAAACCTAATAAAGTACTAGATTTTAATTACATTCCTAAAGAAATAAGATGTGTATTCCATATAAAGGTCAACATTAGGGAAACAATAGACCAATTATATATGGATTGAAATATGAATAGTGCTTACAATTCGTATTGTAGTTACTCTTTTTAACTGATAAGCATTTATTGTACCGCATTATTACTTAACTTAAGAGTTAGTACAGCAATACTATCCTAAAGAACTTCATCTCAAACTATAAAGGAAGCTATTGTTACCTAATGGTCTTGTCTTAAACAATGCCATTAACACTTTACAAATGTAATTGTTAGACAATTAAGAATAGAAATGGTTATATAAATCATTGCATTACTGCCAGAAAATTCATTTATTGATAAAACTTTTATATTTGTTTTAAGCATTAAAAAGTTGATTCACATACCGTTTCAAATGCAATTTAGATGAAAATCCACAAAATTAATATTGCAGTCAATTATAACACATTTAGAGTTTAACTGAACGAATGTAAGCTGAAGTCACAGTAAATATCCATGACTTTGACAATGATTCAAATGATACACTAAACTGCATATCACTAAATTAGAAGAAAGATCTTTATAACTTGTTCACTTGTTGGTGCCTTAACTAGAAATACTTAGACTTAGTGTACACTAACTGAGAGTTCCAGTAAATACACTTGTATAACAGGTAAGCCTCTTCTTCTTCTTCTGATACTTCTTGCTATCTATCGAACCATAACATGAAAGGACGGCCCAAAAGAGCCAGAAATGCTGAATATAGTCCATATTACTCAACCCATTTCATTATTATTTTTAATATTCTAATGTTTTGCTTCTTATGATTATAACGGAATCATTTTTACGACTTTTTGGTGATTTCCAATGGGAATATTGCGCTATAATAAACTCAATTAATGTACTGCATTGTACTTCTTGTTTCGGAAATTTTTTATATATTTTCTTATTCTCATAAACTTTCAATCAAACATTAACTTTCATTTTTATAGTTCAAAACTCTCATTCAATATTATTTGACTTATCAATTCATGCTTTACTTACATCATAGTTTAGATGTAATTCATTGTATCGATTATGAAATGTACAGATATCAATAGTTTGAACATTTTTTACTTTATTTCAATTACAGTATATTTTTTAAAAAGGATATATTTTTAGATAAATTTCTAAGACTTTTTTTTCCAAAAGATACAAAAGTATTTACATTTAAAAAGTTTTACAGTTATACCTGTTTGAGTTTTAAAAAAAAGTTTAACACAATGTTCATATCAAATATCTTTATTTCAGTGTCTTATACACTCTGCACAGATATTGACTCTGTTTATACAGATATGATTACTCTTATATCAATATAATTTCACTATTAAAATATTGTAGAATTCTTCCGGTATTATAGTACAGTACATTAATGATGATGATGTTTAAAACTGCGAGCCTAAGCCTGGACCTGCACTTAGCTTCCTTGCAAGCTTTCAAATCAAACACTTATATACAGTGGAGTTTCAAAAAATTTTTATTAGGGGCTATACATGGTAAAAAACGAGGATATGACAATTTTAAGAATTGAAGAGCAGCAGAGCAAAACATCACTTTTCTTTGTTCATCTCTTTCTATACTATATATCTTTAGCTAAATTGTCTAACAATATGCTTATAAATTCACTATTAAAAGCGATAATAATTACGATTGAAAAGAGCTGTTTTACTTTTCAGCTTTAATTGTTATAGACCTACATTCAAATTAGGGGCATTTTTTGTGGGGCTATAGCCCTCTTAGCCCCTTTGCTGGTTATATATAAATGCAAAACAAAAAACTTTACGAATATAATTAATAATCAAAGATAAACAAAACTAATATAAAAGTTACAGTTATATGTTATATGAAATAATAAATTAAATAATGCAAAATATTTAGTTACTGTAATTTCAAATGAAATTGAGTATAAGCTCTTCAGGCTCGATGGTGTTGGCGTAAGCCTAAGTCTAGGCTTGATACCTCCTAGCCTGAGCCTAGAAAGCATAGCCTCAAAAACCATGGAGCTTGAGCCTTTTGTTCAAAAAAGTTAATCTGAGCCTGAAGCCTAGGCTCAATCTTAGCTTATGGACAACATTGATTTAAATATAGAGAATGTTAATACAAGTATATCTTCATTGCTCGAATTAAACCTTTGTTCCAAAAATTTTTCAGCTTTAGTAGCAATGACTTTAATAAAGAATTGAACACAATTAATAGCATTTACAAAGCGTTATCTACCATACTATGGCTTCTATTAACAGCTGTATTTAGGGTGGGAAAGTTTGTGCACTGATGGGAAATACGGTAAAGAAAATTAATTTTATAGTAGAGTCTAATATAACTTTAGAATGCCTCTTTAATTGAACATTTAACAAGTAACACATAAGAATGGTTGAACCTTCTCTTTGATATAATTTAATTTTAATGTTGTGAAATACTAAAAAAAGCTAATATTTTACAAAATATCGTTTTTTTATTAAAAAAAGAACATTTTATTATTAAAAATAGTTTAATTAAATACTTTAGTACTTCATTAAATTAAAATTAATTATAATAAAATTCTTATTAATTTTTTATTAAACTTTTGAAATATGTTTATATGTCTTTATATGTTTAAAAATAAATTATTTTTGAATCAGGTTTTTAAAAATTTTTACTAAATTTTTTTTGAACAAGAATACTATACAAATATAGTATATAATATATGATAGTTGACATTTACTACAAGTATACTTTATTATTATTAAGAAATTTTTTTATTTAGATTTTTTAAAAATTCTGTTAATTAGCTTAAATGTTTTTATATTTATGTTCCAAACATTTAGACATAACATTTAGTCAATGATTTACTATAATTAATATATTAAGTTTGGTCATATTAATTGTAAAATTCATATTTTTTTACAGGAAGTCTTATAAAAATACAAAAAATATATTTCATTTTATTTATTTACCTATTTTTTAAAAAAGAATTCTCAGGTTTAGATTTAATTACTGAAATTACTTTTTATTTAATAAATAATTGAAAAGTTGAATAATCAGAGAACTTATTTCTGATTTGATCTAATTTGTAAATTCTATAATATTTGAATTTTCTTATATTTGAGTTGAATTTTTCATAAATTTTTCTCAATTTTGGTCACAGGAGTGGTAGTTTAACACAGATTTTATTGTATATTTACCCTTACCTACAAATATTTTGTGTATATTTGTGTAAAAATAATAAATTTTACTTTTATAATTAGGTGACCTATTTATTGAAAAAATTCAAAAGTGAAGACAAATTTATCTATTTATGGATAATAAATATGTAGATATCAATCAAGTAGTAATTAAATAAGACTAAAGAACATTTTTGTTGTTTCAATTTTATAATTTACACTTGGTTCAGAATTTTAAAGGAGTTTTGAAGCTTTAAGTATCACTTATTTGCTGACTAGAGGGCTGATTAAAAATAAGTTTGAAACAAACTCCTAGTGATTAATGGTTAAGTGAAAGTCTTTCCAATTCCTGAGTTTATAAATTAGTCGAAAGCCATATTTATGTTTAATCACATTTGAATCAATTAATCAAATATTACATAAAATGTGATACAAAGAAGCATTGAATAACTTAAATAGTGAGGAAATGACTGCTAAAGATTTGAGTTTGAATTCAAAGAACAGACACGAACATAAAATTTAAGTGAACACAAAATGTTGCGAAGTGAATAAAATTACAAACTCCTAATGAATACAGATTCACATCAATCAATCATATGTTTCTGAAACAATATCTAGTCATAGAAACTGTAAAAATTATAGCAATTACGCTAATGCTAATTTGTACTGTAAGATTCTTTAGCGTATCGCCTGTTTTGCCGAAATGTCATTTAACTGCAAGTATAAAGAAAGCGCATTCAAACCAATTATACAAAATTATGTTAATGAAAAACTAAGGGTAACTTTAAAAAATATTGATTTCAGTCATGCATCTGATGAAAAATTACATTTTAATAGAATGTAATTTACAACAATTATGTTAAGATACATAACATTGGCTGCACACTAACTGTTTGCTTACGACTTTGGTTAATTTGAGTGCAATTTTAATAACTTTCATCAGATTTGTAGTAATCTATAATTAAGACAATTCTTTTTTTAATTATTTAAATATAGTTTTAAAGTTGGGTAAATTTCAAAAATACATAGTACTTAAATCTGGTCTCTTAACGAGTTCTTGATTGTTTGTGAAAGTAATTAGATTTTTAGTCTATAAGTTTTCTTTTTGTTTGGATTGAGCTCATAATAGCAAATACTAATGATAACCCTTCAGTTTTATTACTTAATTTGTATAATAAATATAACCATTTTCAGGATTTTCACATCAAATTTTTTTAAGCTATAACGAGTAAATGATCAATTGGGACATAAAGTTATTTACTGTTCACAAGTTATCATTAAGCATATTATTATAATGAGTATGAGTTCGTTGCTTATTATAAGACATATTTTCAATTGATTCAAGAATAATGATTTGTTTTATCAAAAGTAATTCAAACTAACCCATTACTAAACCGACGAATTCTTAATAAAAATTTTTCAAAATCACCTCTTTGTCTAATATATGAAAGGATGAACTTAAAGTACTTTATTAACAGAAGTTGGTGTATTGAATGCTAGTAATGTAATTTTTATTTAGAGATTTTAAGGTATTTTTTTTATAAATTACATTATAAACGGACTTATATTCACAGATCATTATCAATAACTAAAAACATACGTTAAATGACAGCGACTGTAATTTTAATTCACGCATTGATTAACTTTATGTAATATCCTGTAAGAGGCTATTAATTACAGCACATTTGCGATATTATGAGAAATAAAGAATATTTTTCTTTAAAAAGTGAATCTTTAACAAAGAGACAGATACGCAATACATACAGGTAAATGTCAACAACTCCTGAAGCGTTTTATTTACGGTTAAACAATCATCAGGGGTTCATGACTGGAGCCTTGGCTGAACTCTACAGCAATGAATCGATGGTTGATGTGACTCTTACCGCAGAGGGACAAATGATTCGCGCCCATAAAGTTGTATTGTCTGCCTGTTCCACATATTTCAAAAATATTTTCCTACAATTTCACGACAGCACACATTACCCAATAGTTATTATAAAAGACATGCCTTTCTCAGATTTAAAAGCAATCGTGGAATTCATATATCGCGGAGAAATAACAATTCCTCGCCAACAGTTAGAGTCAATTCTAACTAATGGAGCAGTTCTTCAAATTAAGGGACTCTCTGAGGTTAATAAGAAGTCGACTGATGAAGACACTGAATCAATTGTTCACAAAGATTTGGGTGGAATGGGAAGAAATGCGTGTGAATCGAGTGAAATCATGGAGAATAAGACTCGAAAGCGAACCCGGAAGCGATCGATAAAGATTAGATCCAGAATTAATAGTTACGCGAGTAATGGAGAAAATTGTGCAAATTATGGAGATATATCGTCGTTAGAGGATACTAATGATGGCATTTCCTCTAATGAAGTTGACATTCATGAAGACATTAAATTTATTGGAGGGAAATTTCAAAATAAACAGATGGGAAATGAAAAAGATATTTATAATTCAGAAAATATTCCATTATTATTGACTAACGATAATAAAATTCTAAACCCAATGACCGCAGATCGAGATATGGAGCCCTTCAATATATTGGAACAATCGATGCTCATTGATGTTAAACAAGATGTCAATATTAATGGTGTTAATGACGATCAGGATAATGACAGCTACTCTACTGGTATTATACCTTTAATTCTAATATAATCTCTGCTTTTATTAATGAGACCAAAATTTCTAAGGCTATACACATCGCGATAAAAATGAAGTTCAAAAAGATAAAGAAGAGACAGAACAAAACAATGGGGACATCTCTGATAACATTCCATTCGCAAAAATGAGTGCCAATACTTCCACTGAAATTGATGCCAATGGAGAGACTTCGAGTTCAACTGCACAGCCGTTAAAGCCCACAAAATTAAGAGTTTCAAAGGCAGGAATACCAAGAAAAGGAACTTCTGTTCGGTCTCAGAAGAAGTACAAGTGTCCGCTTTGTCATAAAGTTTATGTGAGTCCACAAAACATGAGAGAACATCTAAGGAACACACACACCAACCCTAATGAGAAATATGTGTGCAATATGTGCGGCAAAGAATACAGTTGGAAACATGCACTCGACAGACATTTCAAGTCTAAACATATTTGATTGTAAGCTATCATCCAATGGGTATTAAGTAAAAGTAAAAAATGTTTTCCTATTTATTATTAAAATAAATTTTCAATTATTTTCCTTTTGTTTATAATAAAAATATTTGATAAGTAGTAAATTGATATCAGTTTTAAATAATTTTGAATTTTATCTGATATTAAAAGTATGACTACTTTAAAATACTTGATTTATTGGTATATATGACTGTCATTTCATTTCGATTAGAAGGTGTTTTATTTGAATCACTATTCAGCTTAATCGAGAAGATGGTTCATTACTACAGAACTCAAAATGAAATTCAGATGAAATATTCATTAAATTTGATTGAACTGAAAGTTGAATTGAAAAGTTGTTAATAAAGTACCTGTAATTGTAAGATAATTATACACTATGAATGATTTTATGCAAAACACTATTATAGCGTATTTGCATAAATATTTTCTGAAGGCTTCTCCTTTAGGGGAAATAAAGGCGAGAAACATGTTATTCAAACACATTTTAAATTTACTTAAAAATATTTATTGAAATTTAATTTAAGATTATTAAAGGAGTAAAACAGTCCAAAATTGCTGAGATTATTGCTATTGAAAAATAATTCCTACGATGTTTTTAAAATAGAGGTTTCAAAACTAGCTCTTATCACATCACTCGCATAGATAAATCACTAGCAAATTGATTACTAGTGGTTATGTACTGACCCGTTAGTGAAAAACTTTGAAGACTTTTTATGTGAATGACGTCAATATTTAAGCCAACATTTACGAGGAGCTAATGGACCAGTTTATAGACTTAGTCTACTGGTCAAACACATGCCATTAGGTTTTTAATAACGAATTGACATTTGATAGAATTTGACGTTTAGTGACCTTCTTATTGATACTGTATTTGGGTTTCATTGAGACAATTATGTGAATAATTATGTCCTAATTTTTAAAAATAATCTTCTATTTACTAATTCTATTATTTTATAATTTTTTGATTAATTATTTTTAAAGAGACCTAAATTATGCTGAATTATGAGATTAATTTAATTAACCTTTGAGATGAATTTGTGTTTTTAAGTTCCAATTTTTTATTTCTGGTCTCAAATTAACAATAAATCCACAGGTATTTGACGGCAAGTATTTAATGAATAGAAGTTCCTCATACTGTCAAAAATTCTTCAATAAAGACAAACTCAGTCTACAGTCTAATGATAAATATTTTTATTGATAACAAATCTGCTTCGAATTCTTTTAAAGAGTGACAAATATTTGATTTAAATCGTGTCTGAAACAGTATGAACTTCTTATCATAGTTTTCCAGATCAAGTACGCGAACTCAGAATTAAGTAAATAGATATCATATAAAACTTATGTGAAGCAAAAGGATTTGATATATGAATTGATCGACTAATTCAATGAATAACAATAAGTGAATGCGTTTTATTGATAATTTAGAAACTCTACCCATTTAAATGAGATTAATTTATTTGGATGTAAACATCATAAAGTATATTTTTTTACGGTCATTTACACCTTTATAGACATCAAGATTGGTGATGACCCAGACATTAGGTGCATATTTTATTATCGCGCACAACCTTAACAAAGCTTGAATTAATGCCTTATTCATTAATAAAAGGTCATGTTCTATATGACTTACTTGATTCTCATCTTCTTGGCTATCGGTTAATCAGGCTTATGATTCATTACAGGAAAACAATACCATAAAATTTTTAAGATTGTTAAACATAATGCTCGAGCTCTTGACATAAAAAAAAAAGAAAGAACTCAAATCACGCCTCATTGCGCTTGAGCTTAGAAAATATGTGTTAGGATTTACTACTTGTTTAGATAGAAAAACAAATAAATCATAAATATATAACATAAAAATATTTGTGTTGGCATAACCATCAATAATATTTATTGTGGTCCATACAGACATGATTTAAGTTTCTATTAGACTATTAGGTCATTATTGAATATTTTCTGTTGAAATTAGTTTTCATCATTTTTTATAACATGAATTATATTTTTTAAATTACTTTTTTAAAAATACATTCGGAACTAAATATTTCTATTTTTATTTTATTTAAAATCATTATTAGTGAAGTTGAAGTGATACTAAAAACTAAGCAACGTTTGAAATGACAGTTGCTGTCAATGATTCTAAAATGAATAAATTGTAATTTAAAACCTAATACGAAAAATTTAAAATCCATTATTTTTATAGATTATAGTCAAAAAATAATTGATTTGCATTTTTAATTTTATGCAGATTTGGAGATAAGAAAACCTCACGATTATAACAGTACTGTATATAGTATGGGGTATTTTATGAAAGTTAAACTAATCTGGACAATTGGCTCAAAAACTTGAAATAACAAAATGAAAAGAGCACAACGCTGTGCATGCAATTTGCGTGCTTTTACAGTTACGTATTTCAGGAAGGATTAAATGCAAACTTCCAAAAATTGGCTGATTTTGTGAACCTTTAACACAAAACATATTGCAAAGTAACGTCTTTAGTATACCTTAAATGCGATGATTTACTCTAAACTCATATGATTTTTAAAGTTTTCAATTTTGTACGCATCACGCAATCAGTCATTTTTGAGTTTTCATTTATTCAATATAATCAGTGAAACGAAGAAAAGTAATACTCGCAGATAATATTGCACTCAACATAAATAAGTTATTTCAAAATAACTCTATACAGGCTGTTCAAAAGTTATGTTCTCAGGTTTCCTCATATTGTGCAACTATTGTAGACAGAAATTTGAGTTTTTTTAATCTAAAAGATGTACTAATTTAACAATTCATTAATAATCCATTTGATTATCACAATTGCGCAAAAAAGGAAGAAAATAAGGCATATCTGAAAATATCACATCACATTACAATTAAGATTAATGTGATATTTCATTGAGTTTAGTCTTAAGTCACAAGAAATAAAATTTATTTCTTCATAGAAACTTGAATTTAAGTATTTTTACCCAGACATTAATTTAAACTATTTATAATTATAATTTAAAAAAAATAAGAAATTTTCCCACAAAAACAAGAGTCCGTTTCTTCATTCTCGAAACTAATTTGATTAATTAGTAGAATTAAAATAAAATTTCATTTTATTACGAATAAAAGCGGCAACACTAACAAACAGACTGTCCAATACATAGTTGTAGAAACAAACTTGTGTTTGAGTTGTTTCTTCCGTATTCCTTAATTTGATCAGAATTTAATGCGATAGAAATTTATTTTATATCAAATTTAATGCATACCATCAAATGCCTTAAAGCAAAACTACTGTAAATGTTTAAAATTAGCGAATATTTGCCTCTTCAAGCATGGCTTCGCCAGAACCCCCACATAGAAAATCATACGTTATATTTGGCTTTTAATATAGCACATTATGCAGTGTAAGAAATTTGAGCCTTTTATATAATATATACCGGTATTATATAATACGGAGTTAAATGGAATGGTCTTACACTCACTAATATGGAATAATTTAATATATAGTTCATGTATTGTGAAATGTTTAAGATCGACTTCAGCACACGACACACTCAATGAGTTTACTTTGATGTTTTCGCAAAATTAATCCTCAATTGAAGCTCTCTTCAAATTAATAATGATTTAAAATTTCTTTTGTACATAAGTTTTTTAATACCAATACTTATAACTATGTTTTGTTTGTTTGCCATTTTTTCAAATTGCCATTTAATTTAATTTTTAAAATTTTCAGTGACTTTTAAACTTTATAAACAAATATTTCTTCTATCTCTAATTGACATTCACTATTGATTTGTTTTTAAGTTTATGTGCAGATAAATCAATTGCACATATAGTACCAGTATTTTAAAAGAATCCTTTTCAACTTGGATCGGACGGGTAAGACTCGTTTCATATACAACTTATTCATTGAAATGAATGCAATTTTCTGATTGATTCATAAATAATCAAAAATTTAATCTTACAATACAAAAACATAATAAATGCTTTTACTTTTATTTTGAATCGTGTATTTAGACATTCAGGCAGTTAAACAGTTTACAAAGTGAAGGCTATAACAGGAATACTTGACAATTGCATTCTTAAAATATAAATAAATTAGAGTTAGTCTGTGCTCTATTACTCCCAGTTTTGAAACACAGTATTCAAGAATATATGGTATTTGTGTATAAATACAAATTATTGTCATACAGTCACTAAAATCTTATAATGTTAATGATTTTTGAATTAATAAAAAAGCGATTGTTATTAAATGCAAAGACAATATTTAAGTAAAACTCTAGTACTCATAAAGAGCACTAAATTAAAATGCAAATAATAATAAAATTAAAGAAACAAATAAACATTATACACAAAATGTAATAAATATAAGCCTGCATTCAATTCAATCTCTGAGTGCAAGACTAGCCTTTCGCTCAAATCAAAAATAGTAAAAAGTGTTAACTGAAAAATTAGAGCTTATATTGAGGTTTAGACATAATATTTGAATTACTATTTTTTAACTTTTATCTCTTA
>JAQGAM010000266.1:0-14590 GCA_034697665.1 Nanhermannia comitalis
AATTTAAATGCAAGATTATAATGATTTTGAGATATAATTTAAACATATATTTAACCTCTTGTTTTAGATTTTGAAAATTTTTAAGCAATGAGATTATTATTCATTTCTTTATCTCTTATTTCATTATATCTTTATCTACATAATAAAGACGGGATTTTGTTGGTCCGTGACTCGCATACGGCGAATACTGGCCACAACTGAACCGAACCAATTTGATATTCAGTATCCGTATGATCTGAAAGGTTATTAATTTTCCCGAAAAGTGACCAGTGGACGATTTAGCGAAGTATAGGCTACGCCACTGATACTTTTCAAGGCAAAATTGAGAGGCATTTAGAGTAACAAAAACATGAAAGAATCTGTGCAGTCAAGGATTTTAAATATAAACGTTCATATGAGACAAGACTACACACAACTCAAAGCAGACAATAAACACAAACTATTGAACACTCAGTAAAGAGTTATAGAAAGTATAGTAAATGGCGTTATCGATATTTCTTTAAATATTAATTAATTATTATTTATATTTGCTATTAATTGCAATATTATTGTGAGAGATAACCCTAAACTTCAACCGCGGGTACCCGCGGACCACTATCTAGTTATGAAATAACATTATCATTGGTAGATTAGTTTTTATGCTAAACGTAGGCTTTGATGGTTATTATTGTTTTTTTTAAGAGGTGCTTTTTAATAAATTTGATATTCAATAATAATTATATGGTTGTTTTGAGAGCTTTCCCACATGAGCTTATTAAACATAAAACACTTTGTATCACAATTCTGATAATCGAATATAATCGAGAGTTAAGTAAATATTATTTTTATTGATTAAATTCCAAAGAAAATGGTTCTTCGAATTATTGGTCTTTACTTTGTCCCTAAATATTTGCGATCAAATTAAGTTGAATACAGAAAGAATTTACATTTTTGTCAAAACATAGGAATAAAAAACTTATTCAACCTCTAAAGCAATCGGAAAGGCCCAAAAATTTGCCTAAATTTAAATGTAGATTTATAGATAATTAAGATAGGTTGTCAGCTCAATTTTCGAGTTTGCCTTTTGTTGATTTGAATTTTGAATTTAACAAAATAAAATTAATGTTATGAAAAAATCAAAAGAAGCTTTTATTAGTGAGAATATATTTTTTTAAAATAAAAGTTTTAAATATATCAGCATTTCATGAAGCAAATTAATTGTATTTTACACCACCCATATTTTTTACAACAGAATTCTGACTTGTCGAACACTATATGTAATCAATTAAGCTATAATAGGGATTTATTTAAAACATGTTTTTGCAACATTGAATTATTTTTAATAACGGTATTATAAAAATATAAACATAAATTATATATTTGGCTCTTCATTATTCATTAAAAACTAATCCTACTTTTCACCAAATGCCAACTTTTCATGAAATAAAATCCATTGACTAAAAACATAAAATTCTTTATGCAATATGTTGTCATTTATAAAAAATATTAATTTCCTGCGAATTTTTATTAAAGTAAATTCTGTATTAAAAAACTGTATTAAATTCATTTTTGATTAGAAACTGAATGCCAAAAACAGAAATTTTAATAAAAAAAAGAGACTAAAGCTGAAACAAGATTGTTATGAATAAAAGCCAGTCTATAAATAGTTTAAGGCTGTTGTTATTCTTTTTTAGCAATTTTTTTAATTTGCTGTAAAAATATACTTTTAAGCTAAATTTAAGCTTTTATAAATCAGTTTCAAATCTTAACATGGATATTTAACGTCCAGGTAAGAGTTAAGACTCCAGGAAACCAAAGTTGACAAGCAATAGAGTCGATCAATACAAAATAGAGGCACTTTGGCTTACAATTGATATATTTAGCCCTTATGTGTTAAAAAAAATTACCCAAACAATAATGTTTTTAACATTCAATTATATTTTTAAAAACTTGTAACGAATCCTTTTACTATTAATAGAGTCAAAATGATATTAATATCACAAAAAAAGTTTTTATATTTATTCTTCGATACTTAAAATTTGTTTATTATTCTGAATCATCAAATCCAGAATTTTTATATATATGTCTTTGATATAAAAATCCAGACAATCGACGATATACTTTACTTTTGAAAATGTTTGGAAAAATAATTGCAAGAATTAGTTTATATTCTAAAATAATATTCGAAACGCAAAATATGAGGACACAAACATTTTCATGATAATCATCTTATAATTATAAGTTATATTCAATGATAAATTATATTAAATATTATAATAATTAAAGTAAATTGATTTTCAAATTGATTAATGAATAACTAGAATTAATTTGTACTATTGATTAATGAATAGGGCAGCGATGTTCAGGTATTTAATTATTTTTTATTATAAATGCTATCAAGTATAGGGTGTCAGATATACACGAATGGCACAAAACAAGCATTTTGGGGGAATTTTATAATCACCTAAAATCACCCATTTTACTCGTTAGCAACTATTTTTAGGTTAAATAACTAACGTATTTTAGGACTTTTGTAGAAATGTTTTAGAAAAACAATGAGTTTTGCAGCTATCATCTTTTTCATGAAGTTTTCTACCATACACTTATTCAATTTGCTTGAAACCGGTATCCAATTGTAGCTTATGTAATGTCCTTGATAACCATACATCTGATTTTTTTGTGACATTGATATTCTTCGTTTTATTCATTATCTAATTTTTCTCCATTAAAAATTTCTAATTATTAAATTAACAATAAAATCTATTATATAATTATATTGATGATGGAATTTATTATAATGGAGTACAATTATTTAATGAATAATATGAAAAATTTAATGTCACCTAAGATCTGATGAAGTGTGGGTATAAAGGACATTATATAAGCGATAATTTGACACTGGTTTTAAGCAAATTGGTTGAGTGTATGGTAAGTAGGCTATAGGTGATTGAATTTTCATAATTTCCAACTTTGAAACGCTGCTCTACTCAAGTTAATAGATTTTAGGCCAAACAAAAATACATGTATCTAATCATCTTTTAAGCATTTTTGTTTATATTGATTAGAACTAGAAGCACCCGGCACTTTGTGCCGAATATAAAACTTCTGTTCTTATCCCGTAGAATTATTATTTTATTAAAATTTTTAAAAAATATGTTAGATTAAATTGAATACAGTCAATAAACAAAAGCGCTTTCCGTTTTAGTACTATAAAGAACATATGCTTTGAAGATAGCACATTGAAAGCATAGCATAAGCAATAGCTATATTGCTATCCTTGAAAGTGTGACACAGTCACTCTATTCCTTTAATATAGTATAGATTTCAAAATTTTCATTATCTAGTGCTGTAAGAATTTAGCTTGCTAATAAATGAGCTTGTTGACTGAGATTCAAAACACTTCGTTAAAATGTTCTAGTTTACTCAATTTTTTTTTGTTAAAATAGATCATTGTTTAGGTGCTGTAATAGCTAAAAAATATAATAAGAAGTTTTGTCAATGAGTGTATCTAAAGCACAAAATAAATACTTAAAGATCTTGTTTCTATTAATGAGTAATATTTGAATTATAAACAAATCAAAAAAAGCATTATAAAGAAAAACTTCATTAAGTTCTTACAAAGATAAAGTAGTTAAACAAGTGAAGAGAATAATTATAATTAAAAATGTTCAAAAAAGCTTGAATATTTGCTCGTTATAGAGAATTTATGCATTGAGGTAATAGTTTTACAATGAAATGGCAGACATTCTTGAAAAATCAATTTTTCTATTTTTTACGTGCATTCACTACTGTAACAGAATCCCATTTTGAGATCGTAAAAAGATAAACGAATTGCTTTTATCGGAGCTCGTATTGATATTTTCACGTCAAATAATACCTTTTTGATAAAATAGTGAAAATAACTTCTGCAATAAATTATTCGAAGACATACTTAGTAAGAATAAACAACTTTAATATTATTCTACAATATTTATACGGTTTTGCAAAAAATATATTATAACTTTATATTGAATATTATTCCTTCAATAAGTCATTAGTTGCTAAAAATAGAGGCAAACGTGAGTCCATAAAATAATTATTATTTTATTATTTTTTATTTGAATATCTCGTGTATTTAGTATTTATGACTGAATTTAATAAAATATTTAATGAGTTATTGTAATACTTACACTATAAATGGCATAAATGAATGGATTAAAACAAGAATTAGACATAGCGAGGAAATGACATGAAAACCATATCAGGTTTATGTATCTGTATCTATTCATTTTGAGAAACAATAATATTTAAGATAATATTAAGATAATTAATAATGTTCTACATACTCATTAATTTCTGGATATATTTCTTGTAATATATTATACATTTGATAAGGTAACCAACAGATGCAAAATAATGCCACCACAATAAATAGCATTTTAATTACCTAAAAGAGAAATATAAATTTTAATTTTTGTATTTTATTGTAAAAATTATGAACTATTGCAATAAATAAAGTAATAGATATAAAGCAAGCTTTTGAAAAAGTCTTCTTAAATAGATTTACAGAAAATTTACTCCTTTAGTAAATAAGTCCAATTCAATTCAAATTTTACATGTTATGGCCCTTAAATTGTAAGACACTTTTTTGCATATACTATAGGCAAAGCTTTCATTGGACTTAACATTGGACTATACAGTAAGAAAGTGTATTTTACCATTTAAGGGACAAAACAAGTAAGATTGAGAAAGGCACTAATCTTATATGGCACATACTATTACAGACTTATTTCTCGTATAATATAAAATATATACTTTCATGTATAACACATGAAAAGCATTTATTTTAATTAACTGTACACTAAGTAATAGATAGAGATGTCAACTAAAAGTTAACTTGAAGCATTTGAAACTTTACACTTTACAATACAGAAATAGTAATTGTTTTTATCAATTCAATTAATCAATAAAATAGTAATTTATGAAACAGTTGTACAAATTGAAAGCATGCTTTTTAAACTATTACTTGTGTATTGTTTTGATTTTTATCATTTGTAATTGAATTTATCAATAGTTAAGTTCTTTTCAAATTGAAACTTTAATACAGAAAATACTTTTTGTACTGTTACAGTCAGTTAAAGCTATAAGCACTACAGTAAAGTATAGCTTATACGAGAAAAAAGTCTGTAATAGCACTAACTTTACGTTAGAATTTAAACAATTAATTTGCTTAAATACCTCTTTGAATGTATGAGAAACTTTATTTAACGATGATATTGGTTTAGTTTATACATAAATGTTGACTAGTCTTCTACAAGATCGTCGATTCTTTGGATTTTGTCATATCCTAATCATTCACAAGAAATAAAAAAACTTCTCAAAGTATTTCTTATTTGAAAAAGCATTTTGAAAGATCCACTTGAGCTCAAATAAACTCTTTTCTTTGCAAAAAATTTATAAAATATATATTGAATTCCGAGTGCTTTCAATTGAGTAGAAGTCTTCCTTATTAAATAAAATCCAGAATTTACAATATTGTCGTCTTTTAACTTTTTCAGCTTAAATTTAAAACTTATTTATAATTTAATTTTGTTATTCCCTGTCTGGTAGTCTTTTGGAAACACTGTTAAAGCATAGAGTGCTCTCAGTCTAATATAAGTTTATATTAAATTATCTCAGAATTTCTTAGTTTAGTTCTTTTCTCTAAATTATGATACAATTTAATGTTAGAATTATTAAAAGGCAATAAAACTTTTTTCGTCTCAAAAATAGAGTTAGAAATTAATTTTTAATTTAGTTTTGAAAATATTTAATAACTTTTTGTCTAATATCAAATCTAAATCCTGGTTTCAAACTCAAGGCAACTGTGTTTGTGAGCATTTTCTGTCGCATATAAAGAGTACTGATTAAAAACAATATAATTGATGACAACTTTAAAGGCATTCTTCATCGATATAAAAATTATGAAAAAAGTTTTGTTGTTTGAAATAAACTCACATAAAATACAATATTTTTATATTTTAATAATTATTTTTAGATCTATTTCTGTAATGCGATTAAGCAACAGATTATATAATAGATTATATAATAGATTTAACTGATAAAAAGTTAGGATAATATAATTTGGATTCTTTACTAAAAATTCGTAAATTGAATAAGTGCTCCATTTATTCTTTAATTGTTTCATAAGCTAAGAAATAATTCAGTTGAATATTCAGATACTTCTTAAACTTTACGCATTAAAAAAGCTATTTGTTACTAATCTGTATTCTATACCAAAAAAAATCATTTTAATGTTTTATTATTCCTGTTTACATGATCTGTATGTTTAGAAGTCTTTGTTTTAATCTTCTTAGGGATTAAATTTTTCATTAATTTGAAGTCCAATGCATATTCCTCTTTTAAACTGCCGAAAAACTTGTTTAAATTCTTGTACAAATGTTGAAAACAATGTTTAAATTACAAACACAAACTACAGACTAAGACTTAGAGCACTTAAAAAACACATTAAAAAAGTCTTGAAACTAAATATCTTATGGAAAAGTTTAGCAAATTTTCAAGTTTATTAGTTTTATTCCAAATGCTCTCAAATCCAAAGCTTCTTAGCATTTCATTGAGTACTAAAAATTGCTTTTAACACAAACTCAACCAAATAGAAAACAAGTAGTCTTTTCTATTTGATTGATAGACTGGAAACTCAACTCTCGATTTTTATTGTTAAAGACCTTATTATCTGCAGAAATGATGCGGAAAATTATTTGGCCTTAAGATCTCAATTCAGCACTCAATCAGTTATCGCTTCAAATAAAGGCAAGTTCAGTGATTAGAGACATACTTATAAAGATTGATTAATATTTAATATGTACAGTATTATGAATTATAATGAGTTTATGAATTATAGTGTTTACAACTTTAAAATGACCCCAACTTTCAAATAGTTTACATAAATCACTACATTTTATAGTGATTTTCAATACATTTATTATTATGCAAAATAACTATAATAATAAATAATTAAATATTCTATCTTTAGGTTATACTTAATTTTGACATAAAATCAATTTTATATCATTTTTGACATTATTGTTATTATAAAAATGAGATCATAGACTAGTACTATATTATGTCAAGTATAACAAGTTCGGACTTTTCTTCAATTCTTATTTTAATAGCTGTTTGAGTCAAATGTCGAATTAGCGGCTTCTTTATTGGCTGAGTTTGAGAACTGACAGGTCGAGGTCTCATTTGTGATACACTGGACCTTAACGTCTCCCGAACTTGGATGAGTTTGAAAATCCTGTAATTAAAATATAGAGATTAGTCCACTAATTAGAGTATAATAAAAGAGTGATTCTGTTGTAATTAAGATCACAGTTAATTATCTAATCAATTATTCAGAAAACACAACTGAGAAATGGGTTATTTTTCTGATGGAAATACACTGCATAATAAAGTCAGATCTAGTGCTATGTTATGTAGGATTTAAATAGATTAATATCTATTTGAGTGCTTTTTATTGGCTTACGAAAGCACATATTGTTATTAAATTAGATTAAATTGAGTTAAACTACTAATAGTATTAGTTAATAGTTTTTAATGTAAATATTATAGTAATAGACTTGTAATAAGTGATTAAAACGCTTTTTAAGTTTTTTGGTCTTTGAATTGATTAAAATATTAAATTTTTTGAACTGAGTTAATAAATCTTTAAAATTATTTTTTGATAAATCGAGAGCCTATTAAAGTATATTTTGAAAGATATTAAAAGATTGGCTTAAGAGCTGATTTGTAGAGCGATCTGAATTACGACCGAAATTAATTTATCTTATAAAAGGAGCGATGCTTTTCACGCATACTTTCTTTAAAGACTTAAATTCTCTCAACAAAAATAATCTGTTATTATAATAGTTTTATTGATTAATTAGAATTTTAAGCTCTCAATGAAGAGTTTTAATTAATGTGTTTGCAATTCGTTCAACAATTGTAAATATTATTGATTGAAATACACATTTACAATGTCTTTAAGCCTATTAAGTCTTATGATTAATCGATTCAACTAATTATGATCTCTAATGATTTTTTATTTCATTGTGGAGACAAATGATTAAACTTAAAAATTAATGAATACTTTGTTTGATTTTCATGTAATTAATAAAAGTTTATTTGATATGAAATTGATAGCCAGTTATTAAATGTCACTTAAATTAAGACATACCTGATCTATACGAGATCGAGACGAATAGATTTGATACTGGCTGAGTACACATAATAGACAATATGTCTGTAAAGAGATTTTTATATAATTTGGTGTTTGAATAGTGTTTTTCTATGTATTTCTTTACATTTAAGGCGCAAATAACAAAATCGATGCAATGAATCGCTGCCAGAAACGGATCACTAGTCTGTAAAATAAATTTAATAATTTTATGTTAAAATCGATATGAAATAAGAAAAATTTTAATATTCAATTTTATGAACTGTATATTTGATATGTAAAAGTATGCAAATAATTTTTCAAATACAGCAGAATCTCGTTATAATTAACTCTCTATAGTGAACTTAATGGTTTGTTCGCTATACTGTGCTGTTAAGCTTCACTTATAGTACAATTTTGTCATAATAAAGGGCATCTCTTTACAGGAATTTCATTATAATGAGAGTTTACTCCTTATTGATAAGTATTTATAAAAATTTTCAATATCTCTTTGAAATTTCTAAATGAGTTCTTTAGAATTTGAAAGCTTAGATGCATTAGTAAGAATATTGTATTGATGATCGTAGATATCATTTTTTAAATGGTCTAGCACAATTCACAGATAATCATTTCACCGACAGCTCATTTTACATACAGTTTGTTTCACCTACTTATCATTTACTTACAATGATTTTCCCCATAATTATTTATTAAAATAATCTGAAAATCATATATAAAACTGTAACTTTTAATTTACCAAGTTAAAAATCAAAGTAGACACTGTAAATTTCAAATTTCAAATTAAAAAATAATATTAAGTGCAATGCCTTATATAGGAATTCTAGTGTTGTATAGAAACTTAGTTTCGACTTTCATATTCATTCTTTGAATATAAAAATTGAATTTAATATAAAAATTAATTAATAATATAGTAAACTGTCGGTGAAGTGATTCTCACGGAGAAATGGTTATATTCTTTTTTTTAAACAATCATTTTCATAGAATTCAATTTAGTTGAGCCCATGGTTGAGCAGAAACCGGCATAATTGGGAATTAGTATCTTTAAATGTCTAAAGCGGTGCTAAATCTTGAGTTAAATTCATGTTTGATTCAAGAAATTTTGAGTGGGTGTCGAAAACTAATTAATTTTCTTATACATATTCCTTCTTTTTATGCTAAATATTATAAGTTAATTCTTGCAAAAGAGATCAATTCTTAATTTATTCCATAACTCATAACATACTGTATTATGCTTTAAAGTTTTATAATTTGATTTTAAATAATAAGATTTAGTGATTTATGAGATGTTCAATCAAATCAGCATAATTTGCAATTCTAGTTCTTGAATAATAGTATTTAATAAATTTAAGAGAAATTTTTCTGATTAAGTCATGAAAAGTTAATACTATAGAAATTAATTGAATCGTGTAAAGGCATAATTTCTCAACTAATATGCAGCTAATATGCACTCATGTAATAAATAAGTTCATTCAGGCTTTTAAGAAAGAATGAAACTTTTTCTTTATAAAAATTATTTTAGAATTGATTTACAAGTACTGGAAATTCGTTACATTTTGTTGATAATTGAATAGACAGTAATTGATAGTTATTTAGTTAACTGTGAAGTCAAAATATTTAAATGAATTAAATCAAAATTATCAATTAATTATATCTTTATTCTATCACAAGTTTCAGAATACGACAAATGTGAACACTATTTAAATTACCTCAAAATTCTTTACGATGAGACCATACAGTAGTTATTTTTTATGAATAAAACTTAATTTATTACAATCTTTTATTAATATAATTTTTTCTCCGTATTATTGGATTATTTATCAAAAATACTAATAACGATAAATATTAGATATCGTACGTTATCAGAAAATATAATCGAAATTAATCGAAATAACTTTAATAAATAGATAGAAGTTATTGTATTTATACATTATTGTAATAAGTTGTTTACTCTGTCTGTATAAGATTTGTTATATTTATATATATTAATATAGATATAAATGATATAACATGTTAAATAAAAACATCTTAGTTTGTTCAGTATAGAGACCTTCATGTGCAGAAATTTTCCCAATAATAAAAAGCACTTTTGTATGGAAAGGGAATTATAATCTCTATTTTTGTTCATTTTAATAATGAGTTTATTCAAAACATAGTCAAAATTCATTAAAAAAGAGTTATAAATACATAAAATATTTGCATTCATGCGTTCGTTAACAAAAGCCTTCTATGATTATTGTTCAGTAAGGGTTTGATTTAGTATTCAAAATGACAATAATAAGCTATTATTAATAATTTAATGAATAATAAAAGTCTTTTTCATTGCTGTAAATTAATTAATGAACACCCTATAGAATAATTAAAGTAATTAAAATTTTCTCTTATTGTATTGATTTTTGAAAGTATTAAACAATTATTAAAATTAAACGCATTTAGTTTAAGTTTTACGAAAAATACAATAATCAAAAATAATTACTGAAACTTATTAAAAAGCTTTTAAGAACTTACGAGGAACTTATAGTAGGAAAAAGTCAGGTAAAGTCTGGCGCCGGAGACTTTTGCTAACATGAAGGTCTCTTTATTTATATAGGTTTTTATTACTAATGCAAAACATTTCTTATGACTTATCATAATATGTAATGACTTGTAATGTAATCTCGAGGCATTGGATATCAGGAACACAATTATTTCTTATTTTTCTTACCGAAGTTAATATCAAATAGAAAGAGAATAATATGTCAATAGTTGTTGTTATCGTTACCATTACTATCCATGGAAGTAATAGGTGTTTGTTTTCCTAAATATTAGGCATTGATATCTTTGTTAAGCTTTATATTTATTCTTAATTTTAGTTAATTTATTCCTAATTTAATTATAGCTAAAATTAAAGTCTATGCCTGTATTATAACATAACTGTTAGCATTTATATACTACTTGTATTAAAATATTTTCAATTTAGTCAAAAAATAAAAAACTTTTTCAAATAAAATTTTTACTAAGAAAGAGATAACACTATAAGAGAAGATTTTTTCGCCCAATTTCTTGAATTAAGTTTTCATTTATTTTTAACAAAAATTTAGAAAATTTAAAAGAATTTTTATTTTTTAATTAAAATAAAGTGTAAAATTAAAATGCTATAGAAGTATATTAAATCTTTATTAATGAAGATTTGTTAAGATTAAAGTTTTATTCGATTCAAATCCGTTCAAACCATAACTTAAAGATCGGATTTAAATCATATTCACTTAATAAACACGTTTGGTCTATAATAATAAATAATAAAATGAATAAAAAAATAGAAAAGCAATTCTGAGTCCCTTTCAAATTAATTCAGTTACCACAAAAAGTATTGCTTCCTAATTAATTATCAATCATTTTATGTTATGCTAAACCTCATGACTTCTCTTTCATTTGTAACTGAATATAAGCGCATTTCTTTTATTGAATGATAAATATTACATAATTCTCTTATTCCCAGATCTCTAAGATATGAAGCATCTGTACAGCATATAAATAACACATCAAAGATCGTCAAATAACACATAAGAAGAATAGAAACAAAAATGGATATCATATAAAATTCTAATAAAATTTTCTCCTTTGATATTATGAAAATTGATTGAAATCTTTTGAAACCATAAAATTCAATGTAAGAACCGTGAGATTAATTATTATTAATTATTTAATTTTTATAATGTATACATTGAAAAACATTGAATTCTTCAAAAGATTAAAAGATTTTATAAAACATTTTAAAATTCAAAATCTTTTTTAGTTTTGAATTATTTTTTTCATTGTGTTAATTAATAATTGACATGTTTTCAGATAAATCTTCACATCTTCATCGAATGGGAATATTTTTATAGTTTTTCTAGTAATCTATGAAATGACTGATGAAATTTCTCAAATTTTTTAGTAAATTTGATAAACAATTACTAATTTTTAATATGACAACGGAATAATAAATATACGAATAAAGTTAGTTCAAAGTTTGGTATTTTTGTTAATGGGAAATAAATAGAAATAACCACTCGTATGATGTTTCTTGGATTTGATAGATTAAAAAAAATTTCAATTTGTTTCGACATAGATTTCATATTTTTAGAAAGAGTTACTGTGTGGTAAAAAATTTTCCTCTAAGATGATTAGAGTTTAGTAAAAAAATAAATAAAAATTAGATTCAAGAAATTAACTGCAATACACTATATTTAGGTTCTCAAAATTTTTTTATTAATTCGTTAATTACTAAAAAAAGGTCAGAAAAATGATAGAGAAATACGATCTAAAACAGAGATACATATAGACGTTACCGCATGGATTCCAATCAAGAGTATAATTGATGATACAATAATAGTTACCGATAGGGTCACCATCACTAATGTGAAGATCAATTTCTCTGCAAGAAATAGATAAGTCTCTGAAAAGTCTTTATCATAGCTATAATAACAAATAGAATTGCTTATTATAAGCAGTATATCAAAAAATAACCAATTTTTCTTATCTATGAAAAAAAAATATTTCTTTATATTCACTGATATTAAGTTCTAAAAAGTGTTGCGAAATATTTTGTTAACTATGGAAAAGAAAAAATCAAAGTTTGAATTAATAATCTATTGGTTTTATGGCAAATATATTGTGTTTTACTGAAAAGTCTATAAATATTTTTAGAGTCAAATAATTTCTGTTCCAACTCTTTTTTAAAAGATAGGTTAATAAATCAAAAATCTATTAAATAATACATATTTTTTATTATATTGTTATCTAAAAGTATTGAACTTATAAAGAGTTGAGTCACTCAAACAAAGTCAGGTAAAATTGAGGAAAATCCAGTGTTGAGTAGGTATAAAACTTTAGGGAAAAGACATTGTTGAATTATTGAAACCATTATTTTTATTCAAACTGATAAAGAACTAACATTAGGTCGAGCAATGATTGATATAAATATAACTTATAGTCATAGAAATACGAGATCCCGAAAACTTAAACTCAATGCTAAATTCAATTGGTTCCCAAACCTTTATCTTTCAGCATCTTTTCCAGATTGAAGACGACATTACTTTGTTTGAGTAATAATACTATTATATAACTACTCTTATATAATATAAATGTCGATAAAGATAAATAATACTTAATGTCAATCATTTTTAAGAAACTTTAACAGTGACTATAACCGAGACCATCCTTTTTGTCGTTTCTTCTTTAGAACTGATAGAACTCAATCGTAAGAACAATTACGTAACAGAAGTAGTTATTAAAAAGTAGTGCTTTTATTAAACCATATTATTAGAGAAATATAATTTTGGTTTATTTCCTTTGAGTCAATTTCGGAGCATTTATTGGATTCCTGTTATAATAAGCCCTTAGCTCTCAAGAGAATCCCCAACTTAATGAACAAGAGTGTAATATAAAACTATTTTAAATGGAAAACAGTTTTTATTTCTCTTTAAGGAATTTTAAAGTGAAGATAAGTGAAAGCATTAACAAAAGAATAATTTCAATAATGGATAAAATATTTAAATTTAGTTAAACAGATATTATTGAATAGGAATTTTTGAAAATATATATAACTTAATAAGTTTGATGAAATTTTACTCAAGTCAAGCATGAATTTGGGACAGAAATTGATAGGAATATAGGTATTGACTGCCTAGAAATCGATGCATTAGAATTCTGGATCAGTTCGCAATATGTGATAATCTCTTACATTACTTTCCTTTATTATGTATGACACTTGTGTTGCAAAGAAAGCTATTGATGCGGAACTCTCTTCCATTAAAATAAGGAAATTTTCTTTAATATAAGAAAATAAGGAAATCAACGACTGTTATTACGGGTATTAAGAAATAGAATAACAGATAGAATTTCTTCATAGATAATGTTAATTTGTAAATTTGTTTTTATTATTAAAATTATTGAAAAACTTTTGAATTTAATTTTTATCATTTTTTGTTATTATTATTATTCAACGTAAATAATTAAGCATTTCATTTATTATTTTTTTGTACAAACTTTTCATATTATTATAAAAAATTAGAAAATTGTTTCATAATTACAATCTATTGAAAAATCGATAAAACTATAAAATTAACCCTTTTTACAGTATAGCATAGATATTCAAATCTAATTTTTGAATATTCAAAATACTAAAAAAGCTAAAAATTTGTAAATAAAACAATTTCAGGAGAAAATTGAAAATATTTCATAACCAGAAATTCCTATGAGTCTCAAGTCTGAAATTTTGAGATTTCAGACGATTAATACACACTAGAGGTGAGTCAGCCATGAAATGTCGAGAACTAAACTAAACTATAACTATTTTAAAACAGTATAGTTTAAACTATACTAAACTATATTTAACTATAATTTTTAATTGTAGTTAATATGTATTTAACTATATTTTATTATTAATGCGATTTGTCT
>JAQGAM010000267.1:0-14581 GCA_034697665.1 Nanhermannia comitalis
GGTCACATAAGCATACTCTGCTATCCTAACTATTCTATACTAACTTACTCTAAATCATAGAGAAAAGAAGTAACACTCACTTTGACCTTAACATGTCTTATACTCTATACTTTTCTTATTTATATCATATAAATAGCTTTATTTTCTTACTTTTATATTCACATAACATATATCTGTAGAAAATATTAATATAAAAGACAGAGAGCAAGCATTTGAATGAATTTTTCACTCATTCAACTCTTCTTTATGTTTATCATTTGGTGGTCTATTGTTCACTCTTAGAAAAAGTTTATTGTCCTCATAATACTCAAGTTCTTGTTTTCCGATATTTTTACCAAATTTAGTGTTAAATGCGAACCAAAATTATTGATCGTTTTATATATCGCTCGAAAAATATTTCAATTCTCAGACATTTTATTTTATTAACATTTTAAATGAAATTAATTTGAAATATCTTTTATTGCTTTGAAGAGTGGAAATCAAATACTTTTTACTTAACTATTGAATTGAAAAATATTTACAAAAGTGGTGTCAGTCGTCTGTCTTTCATCTTAAGATTCAGACACATTTATTGATATTTTTGAAAGTTATTTCCAAAAGTATGTATTATATGTATAATGATTACTGAAACGGCGTCCTAAATATTGATGAGATAGAGAATAGTTATGATATTCTCTGATTTTACATTTCGTGTATACATTATATGACTTGTTTGCAGTCATGTAATGTTAGTACGTTTGCTGACTTGCAAATGATTAATGATTGGCCGTAATTTACACCTAATACTAGTACTATTGCATCTGCACTGTAGCACGCATTCCATGTTTTTCAATTGGTATTTTTGTCAGGAAACATATTGCTCTTCAACAAAAGGTGAATCTGCTTCAGGCATTTCCTATGAGAGAACTGAAAACTAATAGTAGAGAAACTGCAAATAGAAAGCAATGGGTAATGCAATTCATCGTCTTTGACCTGTTTTACATATTGCATGCATTGAAACATTCATATTTCATCGTCAATTTTTCATATCTACTCAATTTTTTCTTATACGCCAAAATTTCTTTGAAAAATTAGGTATTGTTTGCTTTTTCTATGAAAAAAACTATCATTTTTCTGACTTTTTTTTATCATTAATTACAATGCATTGTGTTATGAATATTCGCATAGTTTGTTCTTTTTTCATACAAAGCCTTTAACCAATTCCTTGTTCAAGAAATTAATGTGTTCTCATATAACTCTTTGATTTGAATAAGTTCTTGTAAAATGAAATATAAGACTCCTTATTATTGTAGAGTTTGATTACAAAGTAAATAATGTTCATTAAATTAATAGATTAATTAATAAATTCAGAACAACAAAAACAGGAAAATAGATTCAAATTCTCGATATCCCAAGTTTTGTTTTCAAGACTTTGCTGTAATATTATTTTCAATTGTTTGCAACTTATAAATCATTTATAAATTCATATTTGAATTTCTCAATGAGTTGATTTGTGATTATTTTGTCTTTAATTTGCATCTTATGTCTTATTTGCTTTTTTTCTAACAGTCTTTGATATATTTCGATACATAACATAAATTTGCGCATAATTTATATTTTCATTAATAATTCAAACAAATTATTTTTATTTTGCTGAGAAAATGTCATTTCTGTCTAATGTGAGGGTAACTAATGTTTATTTTATTAATTTCTAAATATTGGTGACATAAATGTTTACTGTTGGACACCCTTTCCTTGAATAATGAATGCAAACTTTTATACTTCACGTCTGAAACCTTAAAAAATGCTGAAATTATAATTTGTAATAACTTGGAGTCTATTCGTTTGATATATTCTTATGTTTTTCAGTTTATTAGAGTAAAGAAGTAATAAATCTTTATTTAGAAATTGATTTTTGTTGAGATAAACCTAAAATACATTTTTTGAATATTTTTTTAAAGAATATTTAAAGGATTTTACAATTGAAAAATTTTTTAAACGCAATTTTGAAAACTATAAATACATTTCAATAGTCACGTATTGATTTCAACACATAGATAATGATAGCACTCAAACTACAGTATATTTTAAGTTTAGATTATTTTTAATATATTGCTATGAATTATTACACAAAATAATTTTTTAACATTTTTTTTTTTTTTGAAGGACCACCGCTAAAAAGACTTAAGAAATCTGACATTGTTAGTGACTTAGAAGCAAAAACATCCATCTCTTATACTGACGATTAATATGTGGACCATTTTTTGGGAAAATATATAATTGAATTTCATTTTGAATGACATTTGTGTGGATCAGCCCTTACGTTGTTTTTCATTACATTTAAAACAAAGCGCACCCATAGACTGCTTGAAATTCAGAAAAATGGTATTATTTTCGAAGAAATGCGTGTGTGTTGTAATCCTCACAGTTCTATCTCTTTTTAATTTGGCATTTATTAAGTGAAACCATTTTCTTTCTCAGCGAGTGATTTCACCAATAATTTCAAAATTAAATCATAAATTGTAAAAATTTATGTAAATTTATTGATAAATAAAATATCTTTTATTTTATGTTAATTTGTTTACAACTTTTTATTATAATAAAAATCAATTAATAGTAAATTATAACTTACTATGATATATATATTTTTAAAAAGAAATTATTTATATATTCAAATATCAGTGCTTTATATGAAATTCTTTTTTGTAGAAAATTTAGATTAATTAATATTTGATTTTTGCTGTTTTGTGTTTTTATGAGTTTGTTTGAAACTTTATTAGAGGTATTTCTTAAGAATCTATGAAATTAGTGACCATTAATATAGACACAGGTATTATAAATTGAAAGGCAAACGACTAGTCAGTCTATTTGAATTGTCTTTGAGTGTAAAGACAATGAGTTATAAATAAATGAATGAAAGCCAGAATACCACACAAGTGTAAAACAGTTAGCGTAAAATTTGCTGCAATGCCTAATAAAATATTGATGATTATGTTTGCACTGCTGTAACTCGATATAAGCTTAAAGATAATAATAATGATAATAATAATAATAAATGGTAAATGATTGCCAAACACTTAGATAGCTTGCATTGGGATATATTTGTGGACAAAGTTCCGCCTCTTATTCCCTCATTAACTTGCATGTCATTGATGTGAGAACAGTAAAAGATCGTTTGACTGCAGCTTTGATTAGTGCCTTTTTATTCTCCATGTCATGCTTGTCAACTGATGTCCCTTTATCTTTAATCTGACGTACCTTTAGCTAAACCTATTCAAGAGTATTAAACAGTCTCGAAATGCGCCTGCGATGAGATAAGTGTATATCCACTCAGGCACTTATGTCGCATTCCATTATCATTCAGGTATACCTTCTCTATTGCTTTATTATCATTTTCCCATACCTTTCATTCGAATGATACCTAAACCACAAACTTTAAGTTATGCTCATTTGATGCTTAATTTGATTGCCTTTCAGTATGTCTTCAAAAATTATTATTTTTTACGGTTAATTCATTTCAACGGCATCTCATTTTTAGATCTATGAAATACAGCCCAAAAGCTTCAAAATGTTTCTTCTAAATAAATTTTTTTTGCATTTTCTTGTCATGAATTTTTACTTCAGAAGTGATCCTCATATTCAATGATATGCTCACTGATCATATACTAAAGTTTTGAACCACTAATATATATGTTTTGAAACAATTTGAACAAAAAAAAATAATCAAATAAACTGAAGTTCAATCATTTGAACTTATTTTGAATGCAAACAAAATTATGATTCAAAACTAAATTATAGACCCCTTAAAAATAAGATTGGGTAAAATCCATACAATTTATTCATTTGCACTCGAATTATGAAAATGTCTTATTTTTAATAAAAATCGGTATCAAATTTTATTTGAATTATCTTTCTTTAGTCACATATTAATAACTTAGAATTTAAAACAATATTGAATGATAACCATTAATATTTTGATTTTACTGATATTAATACTTAAATTACTTGTAGGTAATTAGAATAACACAGAATAGCAACCATGTGAAGCATTTTCTCATGTATTTCTCTTATCACTTTAAAATATCTTTAATATTCGTTAAATTTAGTAATCATTTATTCAGATATAAATTACATAATCAAAAGTAACGGCAGTTATATTTTTTGATCTTTGATAAAAAATTCGAATAAGATTAAAAATTCATACTTAATTACTCCACTATTTTCTGAATACTTTTTTTAATTTTTTTCTTTGATTATTTATTATTCATGAATCGTAACGCTAGAAAACCAGAATTATTAAGTACTTGTTTTTTTAAACCGATCTTCTAATAAAACTTTTAAAAATATATGAGTTTATGCAAGTAAAACATTTTTGTGCTGCAGCTCCTCTTCAAGCAAGACTTGGATATATTTCGTTAAAGACCTTTGGAATACTTATTTATGAAAGTGTTCCTTTTCGTTAAGACCATTGAAATACATGTCGTTACCATTGATTGACTTTTGTTTCAGAAAAGTTTTCTTTTGAACACAAAGTAATGCTATTATAGGAGATGATATTAAGGCGCGTTTCTCTTATATTATTTGATTTTGTTCGCTTGATTTAGCAGAGAGTTTGCTACTGAAAAAGATCGTTTCATTTAATGAGTGCTCATATATCGCATTTCTAACTCTAGTTGAGACATAAGGCTTCAGGAATATTCCATTGAAATTTTCGCTTAATTTTTAGACTATTTCAAAATTCTTTTCTATAGTCAACTAAAATAAGAAAATTTTACTTAAGATTCCAAACAAAGTTTGCCACTGCTATAAAACAAAAGCTGAAAGCTTAGCAATAGATTTGCGCTTTAATAAGGTTTTGGGTTAAATGAGAGAAAAATATATTTAATGATTTCAATTAAATGTAATGCATCTGATTAATTAATCATTGAGACCATGTTTTTATTTTATTTTCTAGAATTTCATAATATATATTTATATATAATATATACAATACAATGTCAAAGGAGTTTCTCAGAGATTAACTGTCTGTAAGATTGAGTGTCGAATTAAGATTAAAAGTTGAAAAGTTTAAATGCGTTTTTTAACTTTTTTCAAATGATAACAATTTATCTCTTTTTTTGGTGACAAGTTTTACACTTAAGTAGCATTAGATTAATATTTGGGTCTTTTGTTTTTATCATTGCAGCTCTTTGTGTTACAATTTTCATTTCTTCTGCTCATTCAAAACAATCTTTTTTTATAACTAGAATTATTCTTTTGTACAATTTTGAGTCATTATAATACAGCCTAATCTCGATAATATTTGAATCTTCTTTTGGTTATAAAGAAGTGCTTAACTTTATCATTAGTTAACATATTCATAAATCAGCGAAGTTTAAAGATTCAAAATATTATTTTAATCAGAATGTGAGTAAAATTTTAACAAACTTTTATACAATTTCTCGATTTATATGAAGTAAAAATACTTTCAGAGTGCAAATAAACATTTAAAAAGCTGCCGTTTTTAGATTTCATAATAATTACAATTATTCTAATTAATTAATAACTTTTCCCACAACTAAAGTTTTCATTAAAATTTTTATGGCCGTCTTGTTATATGAGTATTAAAGCAGTTTTTTCGGTTCATTTATTCATTGAGTTAAACAATCCTTTTGAGTATTTAAACAAATAAAAGTTTATATCTATATCATAGTGGCCTTAAGCGCATTTGTGTATTAAATCTCAATGCACTCTAACTCCCAATTAACAGTTTTACAATTAAAATGACTCACTATCACAGTTATATGGGTTTTTGTATTATGTTATAGTAGTTATTATTACAATCAGTAACTCTCAGTTTAATCAGTGTTTACAAAAAGATCGATGGTATTAATCACCAGACGGATGTCTCCGAAATGGTCGGATGTGAGAGCGTTGTAGTAAAAGCAGTGGCCCCGCTCTCTGATGATGATCTTCCATATGTATCTGGTGTCAAAGGAGGTAAATTGAGCACACCGTCAACATTGGGAGAAGCCGTTCCGCGTTGTTGTGCAGCCATGAGATCTGCTGGTCCATGTCCTCCTCCCGCAGCGCCTCCTGACATGAAAGGTGCATCTGCTCCCAAGTTAACAGAGCCTATCACAGAGGCACGAAATAATGCTATAATTTTAGAATATCATAGTCTCAGTATATAAACAATTCCATACTTAATACTCTATTGCATACATACCTGACTGGTGTATGCTATCATGAAGACTAGGTGCTGATGCCGGCGGATGATTTCCAGGGTTGCCCGTCAAAAATGGTGGCACGAGACCAGCTGGACCTTCACCGTTATGATGAGGAGGAGGTCCTTGGCCTGGAAAGAAGTCATAGAATCCGGGCCCGTGATGTTGTGGAGGACCACCGTATTGAAACTCACTTGGATTACTTGAATCTGTTTTTCAAATATTATAATTTAAGACTTATTTCATGTGTTTCAGTGTTTATTTGGTTCATTTTATATTTTTTACAATAGATTTTATCGTTAATTGTTTCTCATTATAATTTATTCAAAAACTTATTGTAATATATTTTTTGTTTGTAATGTTTCAATAATTAGATTATTTTAAGAAAAATGGTTTGTTTCATAATTTAAACCTGTATTTTAATAGAATAATCCATTAAAACGCTTGAAAATGTGAAAAAATGAATGCTTTTATAAATTCCTAATCAAACACAAACAAATCAGCAAAATTTGCATTTCGTGTAATGCATTTCAATTGGACTGAAGTATTAATTCTAATTTTTTTCGTGTCGTAAACTAATAGACAAGCTTTGGTAACATTTCGTGGTTCAGTAAAAACTTCATGCGGAGAGGTTTTAAATCATGCAAAGCTTAAAAAAATATTCATTTGCATAAGAGTCAGAAGGAATGAATTACTGTAATTAATACTCAAATTATTTCGCATAGGTTTCAGATTTCACTTGTTTTCTTTCTTTCTTATGCTAATGATGGAAAGGATTGCAAACACGCTTTTGAGACATTTTGATGTAATACATTGTTTTGAAACATCTTTTTTGCAAATCCAAAATTTTAGCAGAAACATTTTTACCTTATGTATTAGTACCTAGCATTATGTTTGGTGTATAAGTTTTTTTAAGAAGAAGCCTTACAAATTGGATACCAGCCCTACAACACGTAGGCGTTTGTGCTTATATGTTATTTTGCTATCAAGAATAATGTTAATATTGCTGCTGTATATAAAAGTTTTTTATGCTTTGCGACTTCCTCTCATCTGCCCGACTTGACGTTGATGGATGTGCTCTGGGCAGACACTCCTTTTTTAAGAAATGCCATCCAAACATAAATACCCTTATATAAACCCCTATAGAGCCACTTGAGTGAGAAGCCAAAGAATAAAGAAGAACAAGAAGAAGAAGAAGGTAACAACTATTTGGTAAAAGAGACTCAACTGTTAACTCAGTTCAGTGCAACATTTGCTGCTCTGCTACTGCAACACATGCTGTCCATTTAATTGATGGCTGGGATTAACATTTGTAAGCCTCGCTAGTTTTCGCATGCACTCAGCTTTTTGCCTTCACTTCAATGCACTTTTGGCGCTTCAGCCTTCAAACGCGCTCTACAGAGCACCTCAAACATTGATAACACAAACTACATGAAAGTCCTCATTCCATATAAAACCTACTTATTCTTCTTCACTTTGGATTTTTTGTGCTTATGTTTAAATCAAACGCCTGAAGAATAATAAGAATAATGAGCATTCGAAACAGTCATCTGTTTTCTAATTTTCAAATATTCAATACAATGAATGACATGTTTGATCTGAGAAATGTTAATTTCTCTTTTATAAAAAATAGTGCTGAGCTCGTAGTTTACAATCTACTTTTGATAAACTCTGTGACCAATTTGTTTTAGTTTGTATAAGCAGTTCGTAAGATAGGTTTGATTTTTTTACAAAAGTCTGCAGAGGATTAGTTGATTAGAAAACTGAAAGCTATTTGTTTGGTTGACTCTGAAAGCCAACAAAACTTAAATTCTAAACCAGAGGTCCATTTCTTAAATAAAGTGCTGCTGGAATAGCCTTAAGCTGAATATATTAACATTTTAAAAATAATATAAGTTTTCTTCTCTCGTCAGTCGCTCCTCTGTTACACATTTTAATACGATATTAGTGAGAGCCCATCTACTTATTCTTTGACTCATTTATTATTAGGGCTCAGCCAAGTATTGGTATGCACTTCTACTCGCCCACATCTACAGTGGTGTGTGTCTAAGCCCACAAAAACTATGAGCTCCTAAGATATTACAGACAAAGCCCATCTTTTTCCAGACGATAATACATTAACAAATGTCGTCCCTTTCGTTAGCTCTGATTGTATAGAAATTAGCCAACGATTATTATGACTCATTGTGCCCTTATCTCTACCGGTGATTATTTTTGAAAAGATGTGAACGAGACCTAATTTAAGAAGAAAGTCGATTGGATCACTTGACAAGGAATAGGCGGATGCATCTATTATTTTGATGTTTAACCAAAAGCTGTTATTAAAGGGCAAGTCTTTCTATAATCTCTCTTATTTAATTGGTCATCACATATCAGATATGCATTAATTAAACATTTTTATTAATATTAGTATTACTATAATCTTGAGAGTCAACGTATCATATAATGTGATACCTATTTTTTCACTTATCAAGACTTTGCATGCTTCGCATGCATCACATCGTTTAAAGTGTACTTTTATTATTATGATTGCCTTAATATTTTGAACAATATTTGTTTGACTTGACTTTGGCGTGAATAGCACTTCGTGTTAAATCTAGTAATAGATAGCCTTCTTTGGCCTCTCTCCCCATCTCTGCTCTCACTCCCATTTTTAAATTCATTTGTTTAAAATTGCATTACATTTATTTCATGTGATGAACCTTTGACTGTAAATATAATTGTATTTTTTCGTGTCAATCAATCTTTAGATTTTCGAAAATTATTCAAATAATTTTCATTCATTTAATGTTCAAAAATTGTATTTTAAGTATTAATTTAAAATATGATTTTCACAGATTTTTTAAGATTGAAATTTAGACAATTTTACAAATATGTTTCATATTTAGGAGAGTCATCACTTGTGGTTAGTGTTATACTCATTTTCAGCTGTCAGTGGTATGAAATCAAAACTTTTCAATAGAATACGGCGTAACACTTATTTGATAGTTTTTGGGCGTTTCTGAACAAAGTGGAGACCATCACAGCGTGTCGGCAATTGCTTTGGTATATTGAGTCAGTGGCCAAATGGCCAAATCATTTGTGGCTCTTATGGTATTACAGCATAAGTTTGTACGCTTTGTATGAATTTTCATTTACAACTCATAAATCAGTTGAATGTAATCTACTTCAAAGTCTGTGATGTGATGACAAGTAAAAATAGGCAACAACTAAAAGTTAGATTGAAGTCGAATTACCTAAACTAAGAACAACTTCAGGTATATTCTCCATAAATGATACTTCACTGCAATACTGTTTATGCTATTTATGCTGAATTAATGAATCTATTGCTACAGCAATACTACGACCAAATAAATAGTTTTTTTTAAGAAAACTAAAACAATATGTGAGTGTAATAGTCACTTAAGGGTTTGAGTGTCACTCAAAAATAAATAAATTGCATTAATGGTGTCTCTCATACTTCAAATTTATAGCGCTAATCAATTGATTCTGACAATCATAGTATGCAATTCCCATCTGTCACAGCTCTCACATCATACTACTTCTCAACAATAAACTTCTTTGAATTCTGAACTCGTTTGCAGTCAATTATTTAATATGTTAAAGACTTGTTGAAGTATTAAAATTAGTTATTGTGTTATTTCTTTATAAACAACACCCAATCAAAGAACATAATATTTAATGTTATTTTTCATTTGTAAGCAAAAAAAGTGTTGCATTTTCTAAAAATGAATCGAATATAAGTTAAAATTGAGATTAAAGCTTAATATGATTGAAACTTATTTATTGTCAAAACTATTTGATATATATTTTTGTGTGAATTTTACGTATAGATAAAGAAATTTAATCGCGAAACGCATGCAATAAAAAAGGGATTTGATTTACTATGAAGTGAACCAAATTACCAAAGAATAGACATCAGGTATGAAAAGGTGAAATACAGTTAGTTATCATCACGTGATTTCTTTGCAATCATAACAATGACTATGAGCTCCCAAAACGGTGGTGGAGTCCTTTGGCGGTCTTTTAGGGGTTTTGAGGCAGCACGCAATACACGATCACTATATTATATTTGTGCGATCATGAAATACATGAAACACATGAAACTAAGTTAGTGTGCGTTTATGATGAGGGGCAGCAATGTTCACATTTGAACACAATATATAGGTATACTGTATATATCAATACAATGTATAAATATATATACCTGTACAAGTTTATACATCATATACAGAGTATACTGAACTGTATATTGTAAAATGTATGAGAGGAAGCTTTTGTGTTCAAACGCAAAGTAAAAATACTGGTCTCCACGTTCTGAATAGGACTGTGTATGCGATTCAGAATAAAAAGGCTTTGCACGCAATTCTTAATGCAAAGGAAAGTTTGGATTATTTTTATTTTCTTGCACTACCTTTCAGTTACTTCATTGCTTATGGCATACGATGTTAACAGAAGAAAATAGTTTTGTGAAAAAGTTTTTCAGCTCTTTTATATCGCTTGAAGCAAAATATAGCTATTTTTTCTTACACTAAGATGAGAAACGCTCGTCGAGTCTGTATGTGCTGCACTTCTTGTCCAAATTTTGAATAATGGCATCGTTTAATTTTAAAGCACGATTCGTGAGAAGATTTTTAAAATCAAAATATATATATATTCCTTCAATGATGAATATGTGAAGCTTTGCTCACAAATAATGTTGTAAAATAAACTTAAGCGGTATGAAAAAATGTCATCGATTTATATATTCAAAGCACAATATTCAGCATATAATCATAGAAAGAACAAATAGCAGATATACTGGTATGTTATGTAACGAATTTCCAATACTCAGAGCCGTTGAGACGAAAGAGGAGAGAGTGAGAGGAGACAGAAATAAATAAAGCAAAATGAGAAATATGGTTAGTTATGGCTAATGTAAATCGCGTTATTCTAGAATGGATGGCAAGACTCATAATATTTAGCTTTGATTCTTCTTCATTCCTCTTTATTGCTGTTCATTCTAATACTCCTCCCCACACATACCCCTATATCTCCTTCAAAACGAAATGTAATCGTGCGGAACGGCAAAAATTTGGGCGCCCGGAAAAATGCTGCCATAAGAGATCATATACTCTGATTCAAAATGAAGTCAAAATTGAGTGCCACTTATATTTGGGCAATAAAGACAAGAAGTAATGATGAAATATGTTATGCGATACCATGACATACGCCAATTGCAATGAACAACAATCCAAAATTCTTAAATTCCGTTTTCCTACTCTCTGTTGCCATTTGTGAACATAAACGAAGCGAACCGCGACGTCAAATGGTTAAATCACTTCTTAAAGAAATACTAAGCAAAGCCGCATTTGCCTTATGGGGAGAATGAAAGAGCCCATCATATAAGCCCATCATACCAGCTTATTTATCATATTGCATAAACATATCATTGACTCTTTTGCACGCGAAATATATGGCAACCATTTGGCTTAATAGGCGTGAATTCAATGAAAACTAAGACTGTGGAGAGCATTATACGACCAAAAGTTACCTTTCATGTTGTTTGCGATGTTTGCATACAGTTTTATAAACAAACAGTCAACTCATAAAATATATAAAAACTCGCGGTAGTTCTTCAGATAGGGCGGGATATCATCTATTGTTCTCTTTCCAAGTATAGTCATTCTCATACTAATAATTGTTTTCTTGCCATTTATTTAATATCCTTAAGATTTTAGGAAATCGGATGCTTTGTTTGGTTTAATTTATGATTAACTTTATGACTCATACAAGTGCTTGAATTACAAAACACAGCTTCGTATTGAATAAAGAAAATAATTCTTAAAACAATTTTAATTTTTTCATTTAAATAATTAAATAAACTATTGATACCTACAGTATATCTAAACTTATTTTCAATATATCTCTCAAACTCAAAGACAAATAAAATTATTTTGTAGACAAAGCAATTCAAATAGAATTTTTGTAAAGTAAGGTAAGATATGTGTGGTATAGAGTCTTTTCTGGCTTCTGTTTTATAACTAAGTTGATGCTAGTATTTGATTGTACTCAATATACGAATATATACCAGTCTAACAGTATATGAGTATGAGTTTGGTTTCAACTAAGTTTATATGTTGAGTATAATGTTTGGAAGGACGTACGCTCAATGACCCTGCAAGCTATGCAATTGTATTGTTGTGAAAGTTGCACTTCGCCAAAATCGAAAATCGATGGCTAGAATGGATCATTGGCAAAGTTAGGCTTCCGAAGCTCTGGTAATATCAGAATACACTGGCAATGTTAGCGTTATTTCTCTCCTCTGCAAAACTATTGTAACCCTAATACACGTACAAAGATTGATAATAATGTACACATAAATTCCTGAAATACTTCATTATATGTATTGAAACATTAATGAGTAATGAGATTTTTGGATGTTTTCCTTCTTTTGCTTAATTAGGAAGTAATACCAATACAAATAAAATAAGTCACATAAGGCTAGGTGTAGAAGAATTATAATATTTTAACAATTCTCTAAACTTGATAACCATATATGCATACAGTATGTACTGTAGAAAAATAGAGAGCATTAAGTGCTATGCTGTGATCGAACAAATGCGCTCTGCGGGAAAATGGCAAATGATAGAGTTTAGTGAGACTCTCATTGCATTCCCTTTCTATGATTATGAGATTGAAGTGAGACCTGCCAGCAAAGAATCACTATGAATCCATGGGATCAAGCAGTGTGGTCGGATTAGGTATGATTATGAAAGGGATTTACTTGGAAAATCTGAGACACAACTCGGATTTGCGCTCAGACTATTTTGCCATGAGAGGAACGCAAAGCAAACCGCTTTTCGCTGTTTTATGTGCAACAATTGTATGGCAGCCTCTATTCTATTCATTATATATTTGTGTGCTGTTCAAGACTCTCAATACTACCACTCGAATACTGCTACTGTTTCTTATTTATATATGTTTTGTGATTTGCTGTTGTTATTGTCTGCGATGTTTGTGATTTAAGGCCAGTTTTGATAAAAGAACAATTTTTCCGTTTACTATTGAGTACTTTGAAGTGGCTATTATTCAAAATATATTTTTACCTGAAAAGTATCCAAAACCATTATTAGGTCCGGTAACCATTTCAGGACTGTCTTCAAGACCATCAGGCGATAATCCAGGCCTTAGTGGACGCATAGCACGTCTTGGACTTCGAAAAAAATGTCGTCTCGCGCCTAAAGTGCTTAACTGCTTCATTCGTCTTTCTTTACTGCGTCTATTTTGAAACCAAACCTAACAATATATAAAAATAAGAAAAGAAAAATGATTACAGATTTGTTATAAGACACAATCACACACAATACTATATAATACAATGCGTCTCCACCACTAAATAACTTAATTCACAGGAAACCTGGTGTATAATAATTGGGGTCAGTCTTTGAGTCTTTTTTGTAAAATAGAAAGGCATTGATATGTGCGGAGAACACAACTGTAAGACTAACGTGAAGTTATAGACCTTCAAAACCTAAAATGATGCGACTGTAATAAAATAGTGAAGTGTTTTCCCAGTCTGCATCACAAAAGCCATTATCGCCTCCCACTCTTGAAAAATATCATCACCCGCACCATCAGTAACAACAACAAAAAATGTTACCCCTGAGTATGTGGCAATAGTGCAACTTGTAATCTAGTGTTAAACCGCGTATCCATTTGGTGAGATTGCTATAGTAAATGTAGTCAATGTAACCATAGTATCACATAAGAGCTAAGACTAACTCGTAAGTAAGGTTTAGTTCAAAAATAAAGTTTTATATATGAATAATAGTCAGACATCGATTCCACACGTTTTTATAGCTCTGACCACCCACTAAACGATTTTATTGCAGACAAAACACAATTTTTCTCCTCTTTCTCATCTTTGGTCATACACTTAGTAATCAATTCTTTTTAGAAAAAACATATTGTTTTGACCCCTTATTTATTGAAAATTACTTTATTATTGTGTATGTATTGATAGTTTCAAAAGATTAATTTTTTATAACCAATTTGAATATTAGATAATTTGTGTGCACTGTTATTTCGATTCAAGTTTCAATGTATTGAAATTATAATCGTTAGCTTTTGTAATAAAAGTTCTTAAAATTGAGATGTTCTCGAAAAAAGAAATAATTTCTTTAAATGGTCTCTATTATTGACCCAATATTTAGTTTTATGTATTCATATTCACATATAATAATAATAATTGAAAGGCAGGCACACATTTTCTTTCAAAATAATGAATCAATTTCAATATGTTGTTAAGTATAAAGTTTAGAATGTATTTTATACATTTGTAAATTTTAAGGATTAAATCATAGTATTTGGACAACTTTTTCGACTCTCTCTCTCTCTCTCTCTCTCTCTCAGAT
>JAQGAM010000268.1:0-14573 GCA_034697665.1 Nanhermannia comitalis
ATTGCAATCAAAGAAACGAGCGGGGTCAGGATTCGAACCCACGACCCATCGATAATGAGTCCGGCACCTTATCCACTGCGCCACAATGACTCCCTTGGCTACCTTATATACTGACCAATAATTGTTATTTAGATTTAGAAAATTCAATGAATTGCTATTAAGACAAAAACTTCATTTGTTTTGATCTGATTTGATTTGTTTCTCTAATTATTAATGTTTAATAGTTTTGAAAAAGTATTTATTGTTTAATTAATAATAATTATAATCCAATAAATTATAGGTCACAGAAAAGTTCATGATTTTGAAGGCAATTGCATAATGGGATTGTCAGCTTATAGAGATGGACACTCTTATGCTTATGATCAGTGCACTAATTGTATTTGTAATGTAAGCTTTTTTAAAATTGAAATTAATTTTATATCGACATCAAATTGAATTTACTAAAAATTAATATTCTCTCTAATATCAAGACCTCGACTAATATTTGTCAAAGAAAGGTCTGTCCTCCTCTGGAGTGTCCCCCAACGTATCAAATTATAGAACCCGGAGAGTGTTGTCCTAAATGTCATGAACCAGAAGAAGTGCAAACGCAAACTACATGTTCTTATGGAGGAAAAGAATATAAGGTTTGTTTGGAAAATATTTCAAAGCAATTCAAAATAAATGTTTTTCTATTATAGTCCGGCGACAAATGGAAGCACAATAATTGCCACAAATGTTCGTGTGTTAACGGAGAGGTCAGATGCACTGCAGAAATATGTTCGAAGGAATTGGTTTGTCCGGATCGGTACAAACCAACACGACTTAATGGCGACTGTTGTAACTCATGTGTAGAGGTATTCAATCTTACGCCTCAGGAATGACTTAATTGATTTCAAATTCTTTTCACTAAATATACCATTAAATGATATTCGATTAAACTTAAAGAAACTTTCAAACAGTTTTTTTATTTCACGTTTTTTACATATATTTATCTTTTATTATAGTATTTCTAATTTGCTATTTATTATGTGAAATCAAATTATAGGACGATTCTCAGTGCAAACTCACTAATAATATGACCAATTATTACACTTTTGATGGCAAAAAATTTACATTTAATGGAAAATGCAATTATATTCTGGCCCGTGATTGCAAAAGCAAGTCTTTCTCTATACATCTCGTTAATAAATATCAAAATGAAACTCTTAATATGGAAATGAAGAACAATTCATCCTTTGCTGGAAGTTCTGTTATGGTTAAAATTGATGACACTAAAGTTCGTTTGGGTTTTTCGGGTAAAGTAACTGTTGGCAGAAAAAGAGTTCGTTTACCACACATCAGATTAGGAATTTTGTCTATAATACGCGATGCAAACAAAGTCGTGCTCAGAGCTAATATCGGTAATGGTTTTGCTTTTATTTTATTTAAATTTTAGTCTCAATCAGCGTTCTTAGAAAACTACAGTCATCTCCAATTATGTGCCAAAAATTATTAAAAGATACCGCACATTCATTAATTTTTAAGGAACTGACGGTGTATTTGATTCATTTTAGCTTAACTTACAAATCAAAAATGATTGTGATTTGCATTAATCTATTTCTTTGGCCTTTAATAAAGCAATCACTTAAAGGAAATCATTTTCGTTTGGAAATTACTTCTTCCCTACAAACCATTAGACAAAGAATAAATATTTATACAGATTATAGGCATAATAGTTGGTAACTGTAATAATCTAAGAATATGCTTGAATTCATGGATGTTCTCATTAGAAATGTTGTTTTTGGATTAGGTGTTAAAGTGATTTGGGATGCGGGCAACTCAATAGAAATTATAGTACCGCCTGAGTATAAATCAAAAACATGTGGTTTGTGCGGAAATTACAACAATAATCCTGAAGATGACTTACAAACAAAGAAAGGAATTATTGTTACAGATATTGAAAAGTTCACGTATTCGTGGAAGGTATAAATCGAATTGACATTTAAAATAATTTATGTTATAATAAATAGTAAATACATGTATTATGTGTTTTAATAGGTGGGAAAGAATGTGATTTGTTTGAATGCCATCGAAACCACAAAATCATTGAAAGAACAAACGAAATGCACTTTCAAAGATTGGGAACAACGGTTCAATGCAATTAATGTGTGCAATATTCTTAAATCATCTCTATTCAGACAGTGCCATACGTCGATTAGTATCGGCCCATATTTCGGGTATTTAGAGTTATTGTTTTTCGAGTATCTTAAACAAACATTAATATAAACCTTTTGTAATTGATCCTTATTTTGGTTCAACTTAAGCCCCAAAATTACCATTACTTAACCCTAACTTGAAATTTATTAAAAATAATTTTAAAATAAGAATAAAATTAAAGCATTTAAAACAATGAACTAATAAGTATTGCCATTACAGATAATTTATGTTACTTTAATCTTTTATATTAATCTTCTATAATCTTTTATGTTAGAATCTGAATAACACTACCCCGCGCTTACATAACTTATGCAGTAATAGTGAGCGTTAAGTGACTACAAGTGATATAACTAACAAATTAGTATTAAATTCCAATTTGTTATAATTTGATTGTTTGAATTTTACAGGAGATGCTTATCAGATGTCTGTTCGTGCCATAAAAATCAAGTCTGTCATTGCACTGCAGTTCAGAATTATGCAAATCAGTGTCAAAAGCTAGGGTTTTATAATCAGCACTGGAAGAAAAAGACGTTATGCGAAGGTTTCTATTGATAATCAATTTAAAATACTTTTACATAAAAAAATGTTAGATTTTATACTAAACTAAATCTTTTGAATATATTTAAGCGATGAACTGCCCGCCGGGCGCAGTATTCTCGACGTGTACGTCGGTCTGCAAGAGGACGTGTCATAACAGTCATAATACCCGCAAACAAAGAAACTGTCGAAAGAGAAAATGCAGACCTGGTTGTGAGTGTCCTATAGGACAGGTTTGGCATAACGGTAAATGTATTTATAAGCAGTTATGTCCCGCACACCACACTCTGTCGAGTCAAACGACGACTCCTTCAATAGTTAATGAAAATATACTTAAAGAAGAATTAATAGCTTAATCGACAATTGAAAAAAGGATTATTTAAAACTTAACTGTAAAAAAGGACACATAATTAGTGTAGAAAAAAGTAAGCATCAAAGCAACACAGGATAGATGTGTTGTATTCAGGGAGCAGACAAAGCTAGTCCGTAATCATTATATGTACAAAATTTTTGTAATTGATATCATGTTTTCAACACATTTTATTACTTAAGCCGGCATTTATGTGAATGCTGTGACAAATCTCATTATTGATCATTTGTCTCATTGAACACCAGCTGGTCTGGAGATGAATCTGCGTTCATATATCAAATATATTTAAGTTTATTTACAGTATATATTAATATGAATTAATTGTTATACTCAGACATTTATACAAATCATTGATATGTAATCAAAAAGAATTTGAGTCGGGAATTGTGGCAGTTTTCAAATCTAATTATACACTCGTTTTCTTTAAGAGTTTGTTAAAACTTTAGAAATACTCAAAACTACAGTAAACATAAAACACTACACTTTAGCATTCAATCGAAATATTGTTAATTTTATATCAAACGAGAATTTTCTTTATACCTTTTTTATTTGTAATCATTATTAAGATTTTTATTTAATGGCAATTTATTCTTATTTGTCAAAAACGTAATAATATTTTTAATTTGACAGAAATAATCTCTAAAATAACTAAATCATTGTTAGAATATCTGATTTGAAGTAAAAATTAAAAATTAATCAATATCTCAAAGAATTTGATTTTAACTTTTTTTAATCATTTGAAAAGATTGAAGCGAATGGAATATTATTTAAACCTATGCTTATATAGAGAGAAAGTATGCAGAGATATAACCAGAGTTAGGTTACAAGTCAGGTGCGTATTAGATGTAACTTTTATACTTCCTGAAGATACATCATATAAATATTTATATAAAATATCAACAGAAGCAGTCTTTACGTCAGTTGATTTGGTTGATAACAAAATAAAATCTCTTATGAAAAAATTGTATCTCTCAAAGTTGTTTTCAATATTAATAAATTATTCAAAATAAAGAAAAACATGTATTTTTTCAACTATAACTTGAATATGCCTTAAAATCCAATCTTTAAAGATTACTCAAATTTTTAATTAATATTCAGTGAGAAGTAGCGCTAAATTTATTAAATTTCTCTCAAGACATTAAATTTATTAATAAATTTATTATTAAATTTATTACTAAATTTAATATTTTGCACCATTGGTGAGAAGTAATACATATTTTTCAAGATTGATTAGAAATAGAAATTTCAGTTTATCAAAAAAGTATTTATACAAATTCAAAACTTATCTCATAAAACAACTAAATAATAATAACTCAAACTTTGACTAAGATTTATTTACAGCTGATTTACAGTAATTTCAAGTCAAAGCCTTGAAAAGCACTGTAGTTTCCATTTGAGGTAATTTATAGTTTTTTATACGAGTAAGTCATATATGAGTCAACAATTTTATCAATTTTTAATAACGGGCTCAAAATGAGTTATTATCAAAATATAAGATAAAATAATTTGAGAATTTAAATAATTGAAAGACAAACGATATAAAGATATGTAAAGTAATGCTTTATTAATGACTAAATCTAATGGAAGTGATATACACAAAAAGAGGCACATTTCCGATTATCTCAATATACAATAATTTGATCGGAAATTAGATACAAATAAAATCGATTAAATTACAGTCGAGTTTAAATTTTATTTATGTAAATCTTATTTTATTTAAACATACAATTACTTCATGACATGATTTATAGTTTAATATGACTATTATTGTAATCACTCAACTGTTTCTTTGGTCAATTCAATCAAAAATTGACGTATTTTTAAATTTCCGTAAAAAACATTAATTAGCTATCAATGAGCAAAATTGATTACCATTTAGTTTTTGAGTTTTACAAATAAATTCATTTATCAGTTAAGAGATGATTCAATTATTCAATTTATTACAATCAAACCTAAAGAGTTAATTATTCATTATGTGGCGTATCTTTTAGTCCATAGTCTTGCGATTCTATCGTGTTCTTCCCTGTGCTGAAGAAATTGTGTGGCAATGCTTCCAACCAATGGATCCGCTAATTATATCAAACAATTGTTATGAGATTTTAATAATAAAACTAATATAAGTTTGAAACAAACCTGGATTACAATCAGTGAGAAGCGAACAAATAGATAGCAATACTTTAGATATAGTGAGCGCAGGACTCCAGTTATCTTTAAGTATATCCAGACATATGACTCCTTGACTGTTGATATTGCAGTGATAAATACGAGTGCGAAATGTTACCTATTTGTGAGACATCAGTTATATATTAATAAAACAACACATTAAATGCTAACAAAAAGATTTCATGTAATCAAATGTCTGTCTCTCAAACCCCAAAAATCAAATAACATTAAAATTAACCCAAATATTAAAGTTAGAGTCAAAATAAAGCTCTAAATGATTAAAATAAAAGTTGCATTCATTTTGAAATTATTTGCAATTAAGTTGATTTCAGAACATAGGTTGACAGCAGGCTCTCTAGTGTAAGCATTTATTAGTCAGAATATAACTGAAAAACACCTTTATATGAACTTAATATTAGGTATAACAGCGCTGTAAGGCGTCATACTGTATATCTTTACCTAACTCTGACATAAAACTCAAACATATTAAAGCAAATTAATTCCACTATTTTTAGTGAAGTTTAACAATGATTTTATATAAACTACGAAAACGTATAATGATTTGCATTACAATTGTTTGTGAGGTCATAGACGACAAAATGGCTCAAATTTTCAGTTTAATTGTTTCGATATAATTATTTATTAGAGACTTGAGAATAAGGACTAAAAAACTGTTAAAATAGGGCCAAAAAATTGTCAAAATAGGGAAAATTAAATGTTTTTATAAATTTTTATATTGATTTTCTCAATAAAAATGGTAAACAAGTAATAACTTGATTACTTTTGACAATTTTCTTCATTATTTCCATAAAACTTTCTTTAGGCGTATTTTAAAATTTAGCATTTATTAAACGTAAAAATAAAAATATGATATAAATATTTTAAAATTATAAAACACATTGAATGGAATGATAGCACACCAATAAATGAAGTCATTATTTAATATGATTCTAATGCGACAAAACATATCTCATTTTAGAAATATCTTATCCAACTTAATCCTATGGGAATTTCATTGAAAAATCTCATAAATCTGAGCGAATATTTTAGGGTAAAACTATTTTTATGCCAAATTGAGTAAATTAGAGACATATACATGAAAATTGTAAAAATAGGGACTTCAAAATGTTTTTTCTGCATATAGGGTGACATATAGGCCTAATAGGGTGTCCTCAAGTCTATTCCTAAATCGAAAAAATAGTTTTTAGCTAATTGTGTACGTCCTCTATAAATAAAATGATCGATTCCTAATCCTATGGAAAATCCCTTTTCTTTCTGTAGTCTCTAATTATTATAAAGGTTTTCTGTACTTCATATACAGTACAACCCAACACATACAGGTACCGAATCAGTACCAGTTTCATTCGAAAGTATACCAAAATTTTAACATAACACTAACTATTGAACGTTACTATTAATAAATAAAAAGTAGAATTTTTGTGAATATCAAAAATAGAGCGAAATCAGGTATAAATACCATAAGTCAATGACAATAATGGAAAAACACATGCATTTTTCGTACTGGAAAAGCATTAAATGTTATGCATAGCTCATTATAGAGCACTGTATTAATGAGAATCATATAAATTTTGATTGATTGCAAACATAAAAATCATAAAAAATAAAATTTATTTAAAAAGAAATTTAGATTAAGTATTAATTATACGAAACGTAACTTATTAGACACCATATTAACCAATATCTGATCAGCAGTTATAAGAAGCATGAAATCAATTATCGTTGCAATTTATTCATATTAGTCATAGTTTAAAAGAAATTTCTGTAGTTTTTCAAATCACACAGTATTTGAAATCCAGATGAAGGTTCTGTTCTGGTGTCGATCAAATGGCTCTCATTAATAAATAATTCAATAAAAGTTAAGGTGGAGTGTGAGCCATACCATAAACACTAAAAATCAATTACTTTAGGAGATAAGTGTAAAAAGTTTAGATGTTTCGCAAAAAATGAACCGTTAAGCTTAAACATTATTTAATTAAATTCCTAAATTTAATTTAAGTAATTGTCGAAACACTTTTTGCATTACAAATAACTTATAATTTATTATATGCTATACTCATAAAAAACAAGAGATCACAGTCTCTGAGTCCAAACAATTTTGATTAATTTTCTAATATTTTATTATAACATGACTTTCTATTACAAGTATACAATATATAAATTTATAAATACTTATTGTATTCATTTGTATGAAAAGACACTCTAAAAATCTATAAAATGTTTATTCAAATTAAACCAACCGTTTGAGTTATAACTAGAGCCCAGACTTTTTAAGTTTTTCTTCCCAATCACCAAAATTCAAGTTTTTTCTCCGAGTTCCCGAATTTCATGATTTTCTCTAAAATTTTAAGCTTTTTAACGTATTTTTTACCAATTTTATTGAAATTAGATATTTGTTGAGTAGAAGCAAGTTATATATCAATATTTCTTAAAATTAAATCTTTATAAATGCCATTTGAGTGAATCCCAGGTCACATATTTCCAAAGATGAATAAATTGATAACTTTATGTTAAATTTTTGTAGTTTTAGAAAATAATTTATATCTCATGCATGATATTTAAAATTGCATTAAAATTGTCAATAAATTTAACATTTTTTTACTAAAAAGAGATCTTTTTTAACTTTGATCTCAAAAGTTGCCGAAATAAAACACTTTTTCACCCCCAAAAGTCTGATCTCTAGTTATAACAAAAATTCCTGAGTTGTCAAATATTCAACATTATAAATACTAAACCTTAAGAGTTTTCTATACTATTGATCGCATTTTCAGATACAGAATACTTCATAGAGTCTATAGAGTAATAGACAATATTAATATAGAGTCAAACATAATATAATTTTAATTGTATTCTTTAATTAGAAACTTGCAAAACATATTAAGCGTTTAATTACTTTTATTTATGACATATATTGAACTTAAGCTAAATCTATAACATATTTTTAAATTTAACAATTATTTAACAATTTTCACATTAAATATTCTGATCATTTGTGAGAAACATTGCGAACATTGTTTAATTGAGAGCATTATTGAAAAGTGAATGTAAGAGATACCCAATAATACCAATAATACTAATGAAACTAAACATCGAAAATAATGTGAAAGTCATGTAATAACAATTGATAGCATTACGTTATCTCAGTTTTCTCTATAGAAAAGCATTACATTAAACTGTCTAAAGATTTGTTTTGTGACATTTTCTTCACTAAAACTCAATTGAGAGAACGTAAAGAGATTTGAGACATTTAGATATTCATGAAAAAGCTTTGAGATTATAGTTTATTCTTGTTTTTTGACAATATAACTAATAGTACAGAAAACAAATAGTCGATAAACATCATTAGATTGCTGCTATTGACCATTATTTTCATGAAATCTTAAGTAATTTTTATTAAATTATTAATACATTCAATATACCAGTACTGTATATAAATAGAGGCACAGTATATATAATTTAGAGAAAATATGGCTGTCTCTAAAGGTCGAAACTAATAATTTATGAGTAAATCAGTTTATAGTTAGTAAAAAGTCTCATAAAAAGTGTTTTTTAATTACTTAAGATTTAGTAATTGAAAATTATTAGAGAATCACAAATATTTAATTACACTTCACTTACATAAGGCTCTGGTCATGAATTAATACACGAACTATTGATAGATAAAGCGTTTGAATACACATGAAATGGGTTAAATATCTCTCTGAGGGAAGTAAAACAGGGTTTTGTTGAGTTGAAATTCGGTGAACCGAAGTGCAGACTATTAAACATTAAGCTTTAAGTTATTCTCAAATCTCAGATCATATTTCTCATAACAAATTGAAAGTAATTCAAACCAATAGTAAAGAGCCATTTAGACTCTGAACTGATTGGAAAATTTTCAATATAGAAAATGAAAAATAGCTTCAAAAAAAGCCAACAATTTATGGCTCACAGAGAAGAGAAGATAGAAATGGAGAACTGATTCTCTGAAAACTATAAAAGGTTTGGCGAGTCGTTAATGGCCAATAAAAGAAGCCTATATTTTACTACTTCGACATATCATTAAACAAAGGGAAAGAGAGAACAAAACAAGAACTAAAATAGAAATTTAAATTGCATTTCAAAGACCAGAATTAATAAAATGGTTATTTAAACCAATACAACACTTATGGTTAAAATTATTCATTTTAAGGTTAAATATTGGCTTCAAATATATTTATTTGTATAAAGAATTGATATAAGTGTTTAAATACTGTCAAATAATTGAATATATCATAGGAGTGACCGAATTGACACACATTTCATCAAATGTATAGAATTAATGCTGAGTTTGTAAGCTTTTATTGAAACACAATGACTGAGTGCTCTATTGTATTGAACTTTAACTAACAGTAAATATCAAAGAGAAGACAACAGTCGATCTGTCAAATATGTTATTTGTGAGTCTAAATCATAAGATTAGATTAGTTTTCAACAATAGCTCAATTGAAATGAATCCAAATTACTTTAATTAAAGAAATTCAAAGCGCAAGTTATCTGTCAATCATTTTTACTATAGGTTTGTGATGAGCCTAACCTTTGCAGAGATTTTAGGACTCGCTCTGTATTATATTAAAAAGGATTCACAAACAACAGCTTGCCTTCAAAGCTCATCCTGTGCTACATTAAATGTATTAAATTATTATACAATCTTTCTTTTAAAACATAATATCATCTCATAGTATATGTACTTCCAGTTTAATTGAATATTGATTACAAATTTGAAAGCTGTATGGGTTCTCTTCACAGAGGAGTCAGAGTCAGAGTCGTCAGCATTTGAAATAATTCTCATTTTCTGACTCCCACTCAGGCTATAAAGAAGGCAAACCATTGCCATTATTAAAACAGAAAATGATTAAGAAAATCAAAATTCTATAACTCTAACCAATTGAGAGAATTTGTAAACCAAATAAATTGGTTTATATATGACATAAACGTATAAACTTAATCTTTGCTATATTTGAACATATATTTTGTCACTTTTTATAAATCAAAAGACGGATCGATGAATAGCTCTCAAGTAATGGCATAGAAAACATTTGAGATGAGATAAAGTCTAATTTAATCATATTTTTACTGCTCATACGCTTTTGCAAAGTGGGCACAAAAATTAACTCAAAGTAAAGCATTTCAGCTCAAAAAGAGAGTAGACTTAAAAAAAAAATCAAAACCAGAACTATTTATAAATTAAAAGAAAAACAAAAAATTGTTAAGAACCACAATTACAGCACAGCTTTCAGGGCAAAGATTTTCAAAATACTGTTGAATTAAGATATCATTTAATGAATTGAATTCATTGAATAGTAGAGCAAATATTGATAATAGAAATGAGGCAGAGCTGGGGTTTAGAGAGCTTGAGCTCAACTCAATTCTCAACTCACAAATGCAAGCCTTTGAACAATTAAATGAAATAAAACAAATAAATGCATACCTTTGGAGGTTTGAATGGATATTCAGGTGAAAAATGTATGTCTAAGAAGAAGACACCGCCCTCGTATACAGAACCCGGCGGTCCCAGTATTGTAGAGACCCATTCGTACAAATTGTCGCCTTTCGGTCCAGCGCTTAATTACAAGAGTTTTCCATTAAATTAATTAAAATAGTTTTATATCTCAAACAATGGTCTCATACCTGCAGTTTGGCGGCGGATCTAATGTTATTTCAGCCAATTCTTTCTGAATCCTGTTATTATACAAATCTATGTTATTATTTGTTTTACTCTCTATTTAGCAAATGTTTGCTTTTTAGCATTTAATGACTGTATGACGAAAGTATGTAAAACACCAAAATATGTAATACTTTTGGGTTTATTTATCACTCTCTTTATGAGGAAAAAACTTTATTAAAAGTATTGAAACTTATTATCAAATAATTAAAGGAAAACTTTTAACGTATTGATAACTGATTTACAATTAAAGAGACTTCAAGTGTTTCTCTACTAATAGCTAACAATTAAATAGACGTTGAGTGAGACCAACAATTAATAAAATAAAAAACAAACAAAAAAGAGTCTGAAAAGGGTAGGAATGCATACCTTTTAGCGCTTGTACTCAAAGCTTTCGACATTTTAGGATTCATTTTAATATCTTTATTATCAGTCTGTCTCTGCTCTCCGTTTCGTTCATTATTATTATTATTATTAGTATTACTACTAATACTACTATTATTAGTATTATTAGTATTATTACTATTAGTAGTAATACTATTATTACTATTTATACTATTAGTCTGATTACCGCCACGTACGCGATGTGAGTGAGCACTTGTGCCGGCAGTGGTGGCACTCGAGCCCACTGCAGAGCCAGCACTGGGTGTAGTGTTAGTCTCGGCGCTGATTCTCATCTTCTTATTTCTCTCGCGTTCGAGTCTGTCGTCACTCATATTTGGCTTTTTTGTTCTTATTTTACTTAATTAGTGCCCAAACAATCGACTCTATGTCTGGTTCGCTTTGATTTGCGTAAAATTATTAATTCTAATGAATCTGATATTTGTTTTGCTATACTCTTCACTACTGTTTTCGCAGACAAATAAATGGCACAAAAACACGACTCCTTTCACTTCTCAGCTATACTGCAAATAATGCACGAGTCGTACGTACTATACGTTTGGCACACCTTATGCTATATAATGCGATTGTTTGCACCACTGTATCCTCAATACTATTACTTGTCGTTTTATTTTAGTTTTGGTCCATTTTTATTACATTATTTTGAGTTTAGTTTTGTTTAATTGTTGTAATAAATTAATTGATTTTGATTTGAGATTATTTTATTATGAAATATAAGTTTTTTTTGAGTGTTTTACTATAGAGGTTCAATTGTAATAATGTCACCAAAAAATCGGCCGTAATTTTATTGAGGGATTTACTATTTGTTCTGTAGTCATCTCTGATTTTAGGCTTTTTATTATAGAGTAATACTGTGGTAAAAATTTTGCTCACTTAGGAATTTATAATACTTTGCAGAAATACTTATATGTAAAATGTTTATCGCATAAAAATGAGATAATTATCATCTCTATTATTAGGGTTATGATAAAAATAAATGTATCTGAAAGTCATGCATAACATAATTGTTTGATTAACATTAAGAACATTTAACACCATTCAATTCTATTAAACCAATATCTTCTCAAATTGATGTTTTAATGCTGAAAAGTTTTAACGAAATTAGTTTATTATTAACGAAATTATGCTTTAAGTAAAAAATCTTTAATTTACTGTTGATGCATTTGCTTTATATTGAGTTAACTGCTTAAAGTATCTTTATAAATTTTGTTTTTCTTGTGTTAAATTTAGCAAAAATTCTATAATTCTTGTAAATCATATTAACATTTCCAGTGTGTTAATGACTCGTAATTTCTAATAATTGAAAGACAATAAGTTTTGTTAAATTTTATTCTCTCATAATTATGAGAGTTGACTATTAGCGTCTATTTCAAGTTACAAAAATTACTATTATATTAATATTATCTGTCGATATATTAATATAAAACTGAGAGAATTAAATCAAATGATTAAAATCATGAATGAAAGTCGATTGAAAATAAATATCAGTTATATGAAGACTATATTCTCGTCATTATATTCTATCTATAATGAGATAAATGAATACAACACTAGTTATTGGTCTAAATATCTATTATCTATTTGGCTATTACATGGAGGTGTTGTAATAAATCTCTTATATTGTATAATATACGTAAATTTAAACGCAGCCATTAAATTCACATTTAATTACTGTTTGATCTTAATTGTTATGGCCTTCCTATTAATTATGAACACCGCGTCGTCAGTCAATTATGAGGTCAACAAATCATATAAACTTTTAAATAGTGTTATGGCTCATAATGTCCATAACCACAGAATTTATAATCAGATACCTGATAGTGATGCATATTTATTTTCAAGAAATATTAAGGTCAATATGAAAATTATTCTATTTTATAAATAGATATTTTTTATCATTTAAATAATTTCAATATTATATTAATCCTCAGTTAATGTCATTTATTGAAAGAGTTGGTCAGAAAAGAGTTGGATTTTCGTGTTGGAAGTTATTTACTGTTAATTATTTCAGAAGTTATGAAGTAATTCATTAATTAAATAAATCACTTTTAATAATCACTAAAACTAAACTTTGTTTTATTTTTTCAAACAGATAATAATATTCCTGTCTCTAAAGTTCCTCAAAATAAGACTCCTATCACACAAAGAGTCATAAAATTATATTCAAATTTTAAATACCTGGACATGGGTAGGGGTTGCCTAGGGGTTGGCCTAATAAAACTGTAAACTAAAATATATCTATTTTTTAATATTATCATAAGAGTAAAGAATAGTTGAATATATATTCATTTATTTATATCTTTGTTTACAGTTATCTAAAATTTTGATAAAATTGTTCGATATTTATATAACTGTAATCTTTTAAAGAAAGGAATAATTCTCTGCAATTTTCTTAACATAACAGATAGTATGAAAATATTAAAGATATATTTGATTACAGTTATGTTAAGTCGACGCCTACCCTTGTACAGGTATGTTAACTGTTAAACTTAAATTTTTAGAATAAAAGATTATAATATTTAATATTTAATGCTCGAGCGTTTTGAGTTCTATGGTGAACATGTGCTCGAGCGTCAAATTATAGCACAAATATTTTCATATAAATTTAATTTTTTCCCATAATATAAATTTTGACACAAAAATTATTTGTTTGTTGAGCTTTAATGAATTTAAACATAAAATCGTACACAATATCGCATATTTGCTTAAAATAAATAAATTTTGTTGAATTATATGCCTTACAAATGGTGAAATTTGATAACCATGTGCTCGATAATCACCACATACTCGAGCGAGCAATAACTCTGCTTCAAATAAATATTTTTTACTAAAATAATAGACTCAAAGTCCGTAAAACTGTTGACATGGAATCGATTTCCTTAAATAAAGTATTGATATTTTCTTTTGAAAAACTGTAACGAAATGCAAATACCCTAAAATCGCGCGTATAACGCGCGCGTTATCTGAAGAAAAAAGTAAAAATTTTAGGAAAATAAGTGATGCGCGTTATGTGTGGAGTGCGCGTTATCTGCGAAACATAAATTTCAATTATTCAAACATTTATTAAATTCAATACAAATACGAAGCATTATATTTAAACAGTTTCTAATAAATATTTATTCAAATCCTTCAAAGTTTTCTTCAAAATCTGTCTTAAATGATTTTTTTATTTGCAAGAGCGCATCCGGTAGGTCTTCATGTGATAATGACTTCTTGTTTTAG
>JAQGAM010000269.1:0-14571 GCA_034697665.1 Nanhermannia comitalis
CGACTTAAATACACTTCTAATAACTTTTAATATAAGAAACACTTTGTATAGAAATAAATAGAAATCTTTATTAATATTAATTAAGGCTTTGTATAACCTGACGTGCTCTGTACGGCACTACATAATGAATATATATATATCAAATATCAATGTATGACAAGACTTCTTTTAACTCTTCAAAAAACTTAAAAAAACTTTCGATTAATTTTATATCTTATTATACTTCAAATAAATGAATGATTATTCAAATGAATTATAACTTACTCTGTGTTTACATAATTAGAGCTTATTTTAGATTCTGATATGTTTATAAACTATAAGTTATATACAAATATTTCATAAAATCTATTACTACATATTTAAGATCGAAAATCTTTCAACTTTTTAAAAATACAATGGGATACTCTGTAAATTACAATAAGGTATTGAGCACATAGTCATTCCTCGTTTATAAAAATATTATTGAAATTTAATTTTTCATATTTCACTTTTGCTTCCTTTACAATGAACACAATTTTTCTAAAAACATTTCATAACTACGCTGAAAAATGCTGAGAACCATACTTTCTGAACTGCTGAACAATCCTGTTTTCATTGTTATAATGAAATATTTAGTTTTTAAACAATAATTTGTATTTTTATTTTATTTTCAGAGAGTAAAGTACTGGTACTAATAGAAAAAACTAATGAACACAAATCTGCTTACAATTGTAAAAGGAATTAAAGTATTGAAAATCTCTCAAAGGAATGACATTTTCATACTAAGAAATGTTTCTCTTCAACTCCGACATTTAGATATTAACAGAGATATTAAATACTTAATCCCAACTCCTTATCATTCAACAAAATATAATATATTTAACATTTATAATGCAGCTCTACTTTTACTTTACGATTAGATTATTGACTAAATCATAATAAACTAAAAATTTAATGAAAAATAAATTAGACTTTTTAAAAAAAACTATAGTTTCTATACCTATTTATATTAAATTTGAATCATTTTTTAGTTTAAGCTCAATTCTAGTGGAATAATAAAAATAAAATTATTTCACTGCATATGAAGCAGTTTTTTGAAGACATGCTTTAGCAAAGAGGGCTTATAGTATGCATTAATCTTTATGAAAATTTTTGATATCAATTGACTAGTTCTGAACCCAAATCACTGGTTTTCCCCAAAAGTAATTGTTTTTAATCTTTGTTCAATCTCAATGACAAAAAATACAAATAATCTGACTCACAATGAATAGTTTGAGAGATTTTGGAAAAACCAATGATTTGAGTTCAGAACTAAAAACCATATAAAGACATAACACTTAATTTATTGAATTGTTAATAAGTGAAAACTATTTTGTGATTAAAGTTTGCATTCAATACAATTCAAGTGAAAAGTTTTCATTTTTCATGAGTTAAATAATATTTAGTTTTCTATATTCATACCTTCAATTATGACGATTTCAATTTTTATTGAATTAATGCTTAGTATTGAGCAAAAGTGTTAAAGCATGTCTTCAAAAAACTGCTTCATATACAGAACTTGTGTTTTTTTTACTTAAATAAGGAAACGCGCGGTAGCGCAACAATTTCTTTAATTCAGTCTTTTGTTTATAGGACTGTTTTTATTCTTTTCATATGACTACCAATTAATATATAGCAAAAACTTTCAAAAAGGCTACTAATAAATCAAACTTTTACTTGAGAGCTATTCTAAAGTTAGAATTAGATGAAAAATTATCTCAACTCAATATTCCTTACACTATATGCAGTACTTAATGCGATAGACAAAGAAGCAAAACTTTTTAATCGCTAGTACTAGTACTGAATCGTGAGTCTTGAGTATGCTTTCAATCAATTCAATGTATTTTTCATGAGTTTGTCCTCATTTAGAACCGATCACTCAATTATTTACAGAATTCATGAAAAATAAAATGAAAACAAAGCCTTCATTGAAAGCACTTAATTATATTGTTTTTGCAAAATAAACAGTTTCTAAAAAAATTTGAATAATCTAATGAAATGCAAGTTTTCAGACTATTTTAATCATTTTGATTTGCTTTATATTCAAAAGAATAGTCAAAAAGACCGAATGCTCTGCACTTTAAGCTAATTCATGGAATCGATTTTTATTCAATGCATTACTTCTATACTTCTATATGACTTCAAAACCAAGTTTTTGTTAAGGTTTGAGCATTGTTTGAAAGCTAATACAGTGCTGTACAGTAACTTACTATAAAATATTACCTGAAATTCTCTGCCACTGCTGTTCATGTTTTCATTAATTAATTAACTGCAAAAACTGCAGTTTCTTTTTAGCACTAATAATATTTTTTTGAGATAAGAATCATTATTTGCATGAGAATGTCAGACATGATGTTATTATTTTACTCGTTAAATAGCTTTTGTCGTAAAAAATTATTAGTTGACACACAATTATGAGTTCCATAATATTCAATAAAGTGAGAAAAGAAAGGCTCACTTTATTATAAAGCTATCAAAACAAAGATATGCCTGCAATGAAAGTAAAATTTAATTCATTTACTCCAATAAATTACTTTTTAAAGTTATAAAACGAGTTAGGGATTAAACTTTAGAGAAATAAAAAATATTTTTTTTGAAATAATTAAATGTATTGAATCACACGATATAATAGACATAAGAGATAAATTGGAGAATATAAGGGCAGACAAGACAAGACCATTGAGACAAACCATTTAAGCAACTAATGGAAATTGATGAACAAGACCTGCTTTAGATTTAAAGCATAGAAGAAAAGAAATATAGATTAGATTTGGATAAAGGAACGACACCAACGACAGAAAAGCATAAAGTTTTCTAAAACTGTGAAAAATGAAAAGTTCTAAAAATAAAAGTCACAATAAAACTGATAATTATGAGGACACTCTCACTGCCAAAGTTTAGATTTGAGCTAAATATATATCATCCGAAAACATGATTTTCTTTAATTCAATTATACTTTGATTTCAATTTTCTAATGAAAACTAAATATTAACGCAATTTTAAGACAAATTTATCAAAAGTTTAAACAGAAAAGATGTAAATTATCATTGAAAGAATGCAATGTTAAGCTAACTCAGAATTTAACTGAATCTGTATTAAAAACTGTTTGAATCCAAATAAGTGGATAATTTAGATCTCATTAATAATACATCAAAAGACCTCCGAATGAAGTCAAATGTTTGTTGCAATAGTTTTTTGATAGAGTTGCTGAACATTTTGAATAATGTATGTACAAGATTGAGGAGCTAGTGGTCAAGTGATGATAAATTTAATATTTAATGTGAATGTCATGCTTACGCTATTTGTGTCATTTCATGCAAAGAAACGGCGTTTTAGGTTTTACTACAATCACAGTTATACTGTATAACAATCATAATCAATAGCTTAAGCAATGCGTGCGTTCAATCAGAGGTTTCCAACCTTACTATTATGGACAACTAGTGAGTGGTCGACACTAAGAATAAATATTTGTTAGAATCAATGTGAGTGACGTCAATGGATCACTTGAAGTGGTCCACAAACCAAAAAAAGTAATGAAGCCTAAAGTTAGGCATAACTGGGCTTTTTTAAAAGCAGAGTTTGAAGGATTTCCTGAAACAAAAAGATCGATCAAACTTTGTCACAGATAAAAAGGTGTTGAAGTAAACTAGAATTGATTGAATCAATTCTAATATGAAATATCATTTATAATTTTTCACTTCACTGAAATTCTATGATATGGTCACTGATACTGGCGTTCATGTAATGCATCAGAATAATGATAGTGTCAGAGCTTTTAGTGGAACAGAAGAAATGTGACTCTTCTATAGTCTTGTGCTGGTGTACACTGTATAACAGTAAAAAGTAGTGGCAGTGCTTCTCAGAAATTCAATGTTATATAGTTTTGCAATAAAATTAACTATTCGTTTGAGTCATATCAGAACTGATAAAATACTGCACATCAGTAATGATAAAAATTGAATCTAATGTTCATTGAATCTATTTTTAGAATCTCTCTGAACGCATCTGAGCGTATGTCGAATCGATTTGGCTGATAAACTAAAGAATAGTTTTCATATTTAACTGAATAATAGATGATTCACTTCTAATAATAAAGTAGAGATAGAGATATTTCTAGAATTTATTGTATTTGCTCAAGAATTTCATGTTATTATTTGTACTCTTGATATTTGCAGCAGATTTGCTGCACCAGTACATCAAAGCATAGTTTGTCAGACCGTAAAAGCAAACAATTAAGTAATATAAGCAGCAATTAAGAGCTCCTTCTTTTCAACAACTCTATAGAATATGACAAGTGTTTACGCGCTTCAGATAAAACATCAAGTTTTAAATTCAATACTAATATGAGAAGCGAATACGATTAAAATGATGGCGAACTACACTGTAAGTTATATTATCCGATAAAATAAATCAATTTAATGGCAAAGGGAGCTGAAGGTCATATTCAGTAGTTTTCAACACTTGCAAATAAAAAAAGCACTTTCTTGAGATCTCAAATACGGTCACACCAGCGTTGGACTGTTAGGGTGTTGTGATGAGTATCCTATCAAGTAATGGACACTTACTATCAGTTTTTAGCTATACAGAGAATAGGAAAGATTCATTAATTGGATAGAATAGATACCCAGAGAATACCTATCACGATAATCTACCAGTGCAACTCTGGCCTATAATAATTAGGTAGGGAAGTTTTGGATCTAAAAATATTTTAGGCGCATAAAAGTACTTGAAAGCCCATGAAATAGGCACGAATTATAGGCAGTTATAGGCAATAATAGGACATATTAAATTCAAATTAAGACATTTATTATATAATAATGTGTTTATTGTTTTATGATGTGATCTCAACATATGTTAGAAAGTTATATCTATCGATATCAATAATTGATACTTATCTTTAGATCACATCAAATGGAGCCAAGTCATTGACTTTAAGTGTTTATCACATCAATACAGAAAGTTTAACATTAAAATACTGTACTTTAAATTAATTTTCAAAATTATCTCTTAAAATGAATAAAATATTGTAAAATTTCTGCTAAAAATTTATTTAAAAAAGTCACGAAAAAGGCACGATTAGGACATTATAAGCAAAATAGTACCTAACCATCAAAAAAGGCAATTATAGGCATTTATAAATGTGTCTCAAAAGTCATTTTGATGTGATTCGGACTCATATTATCTCTGAGGTCGTTTAAATGCAAGATAAAAAAGAAAAAGTCCAGAACTTTCTATTCCTAATAATAATATACAGGAACTAAGGGTTTAAGCATTGGTTTGATGTCAATAAGATTTTGCAGCTTTTATGTTAATTTTTCCCATCATTATTACGGATCAGATTTAGTGAGATTTAGGTAAGGTTGGGTTTATAAGGTATAGTGAATGGGCGAAACTGGACTTTTAATTAAACTCAGCAATGAATTTAATTTACAATTAGAAGTGAATCAGAATAAGATCCAAATTAAAACTAATAAATATTAAACAAAGTTGGCATTTAAGCTCTCTTTATATTTTAAGATTAATAGAATAAAAATTTTCTTTCAATAGAATTTTTCAAAGTAATAGTTCCTGATATTAATCATGAAAAATAGACTTTTTGTGGACAAACTGTGTATGTTCTGCTTCACCCACATGTGACTTGAAATGATATTTTATAAAGTTTGACATCAAAAGAATTTAAAAAGAGTAGGAATCCTGACATCATGAATACCACCTGACAATAATTTAATTATAAATCAATAAATAAAAACATAAATTATTTTAGAACTAAACTAATGACAAAATAGTTTTACAAAATATTATATCCATTAAAGAGTAACACATAAAAACATTTGAAACACTTTATTTTGACTGACTTTATAATAAATATACTGTTTTATTACAAGTATACAAATTTTATTAATATTTTTACATTAAATCTGAACGTTTAGCTCATCATTTGGTCACTAATTGTTTTTTTAATCGATTAAATTATGAGAAATATTCTGTAATTGACAGCGAGTCCGAAAAAGGTATACTTGAGCTCAGCATGATTTCTAACAGATTAAGCTCCCAATAGTGCTGTACCTATTTGTAGCTTAACTCTGAATTGTTTTATTTAATTCAATGACAGAAGAAGAGTGCGAACCAATCAAAATGAGATCAGTTTGCGATGAAAACTGAACGAGAACACGATCAAAGTTGAGAAAACTAAACCTTTTCATTATTGATCTAAAGCAAAGTTGTTTACATTATTCTTAATTGAAAGAAAACAGCAGTTTATTTAATGTCAAAAATTGCAAATTGTTTTTGAAGTTTAAAAATCAGCTCAACTCTGACATAGCATTGACTCACAAAGGAATAGAAAATGAATAGTTAATTATATAAAACTATTTAATAATTTATTTAAAATGTATTTTATTTAAAGAGTAGATTTTTCGGGCGCTGCCCGATGTTTGACACAAGTGGTCTAATTCTTGAGAAAATGAATGAATTTATAGAAATCCTGATATGCTTTTAATCATATTTTTTATTTTTAATGCTTAATTATTTCGCGGACATTAAAATCTTATAATCTTTTTATAAAATTTTTGATTGATTTAATTTTAATGAGAAAAACTCAGAATAAAAATATATTTGTCGCACATCAAAATAGACTTCTCCCAGATGAGAAACCTGATAAAATTTAATACTAACAATTGAATAATAATTAGTATCCATTTAAAAAGAGAGAAATTTTGGACATTTTAATATTTTTGTTCGGTTCCCTCAAGAGACTAAACTTTGGCCTAAGGAAAAAATACTTAAATTCATAACTCTATATGATTAATATAAAATAAAACTAATTAAATAAACATATTCTGAAGCTGAATCTCTATACTATTTTACAAATAATATATGCATTTATGTAATATGAATCTAACAATCTTCGCCTTTACATCTCTCAGAGTGTTTGTTTTAAAATCTGGAACCACTATAATTAGTTACGTCTATTTCTCGAATGACGCTCATGTCATCGTGAACTCCATTGCGATTGTATAACACTTTTTATTACTGAATTTATATACTCATTACATATTAAGGTTGACTTAAAGTTGATTTGAATTTAGAGATTACCTGTATATGTTCTAATGCCTCAACTAATACACAAACATTGATACACACTCCTAAACAGATAACATCACTCTTTTTTATTAATATTGGACTCACCTGAACAATGCTTATTGATAATGACATGGCCTGTGCATCAGGCATTTAAGTGTAGGTTTATAAAAATTTAAATATTTTTAAATTTTCCTATGTATGGTCCAAACCAATTTATGGTTACAGCACTGCAACAGTCAAGAGCTTAAAAAGGCTAATTCAGGATTTAAGACAAAATAGATTCAAAGAAATCAGAGGCAAAAAATATGTCCTCGATTTGAGATTTGTGCCGGTCTTGTTTATTGAGCATTTTAATTATACTCAAATTTGCATAAAATTGATTAATTTTTCAATAATTTAATGGTTTTTTTTAATTAAAACAAAGAATAGTTAAAAACATTTGTATTAAAGAGGAATCGTAGGAAATAGTTTTTTTTATAATTACAGCAAATAATAAATCGATAACACAGTTATTCATATAAATAAGGAAAGAAACAGAAACTATTTTTGAGTGAAAATGAATGTTTCGAAATGTAAAACTGTTTATATAACTTTTTTGTACAGTTAAGGCATTAAGAATAAAACCTATGCAACCAGAAAAAGATGTGTTGCTAAGTCTGCTCCTAGTAATTAATGTCAATTTTACAATCTCTTACTTACATTTTTATATTTTTTGTCTATATTTAGTGAGTTATTAATAATTTATGTGAATCCTTATGGGAAGTTATGAATCCCTGCATAGTTACTTATCTTTTCTAATTCCTATCTAAAATTTAGAGTACAGCTCACAAATTAGGTTATGCTTCACCTCACTCAGGAAGATGTTTGAGAGCTCATTGGATTTTACAATAAATTTATTGATATTAATAAAAGGATCGTTTACTTAAATATGATTTCCATAGCTGAACGACTTAATCATGAAAATAACTTCGATTAATGAAAAGATTAAAATATTTCTTTACTATGTGTTATGTGCTAACAATGAATCTTAACTTTAATTATCATTTATTTAAAATAGAGTTTTGAATCCACAGTTTTATAAATAATTGTTATAACTCTATGGCTTGAGCGTGACTTCATCTCTATATCTCAATAAATACTTAAATAAGTATTGCTTTCATTTTACGTAACACTAGATATTCTGTGATTTAGCACAACTCGATTTGTTGAGCTGTACTGTATTATTATTCTGTAACAGCAGAATCACATTATTAAGAATGTCATTGAAACGAGAGTCATATTGATCGCCGAAATGACACTTTAGTGTATAACATACCTGACTATAGTGCAGTACACAATACAGTTGTATTAATCTTGTGTCTAATATTGAACGTAAGTTACATTAATGTAGATATTAATTAAAATGTTTTGAAATGTTTTTTAAGTGTACTTTAGATGAAAAGAAGTGTTCTTTTGTTATATTATTTTCATTTTTTAGAGTTAATTAGAAATATGTTTTTTTAACAGAATTAATAACTGGTAACTGAGAGAATGTTTTGAAACAAGTTTTATGCACTACTCTTATTAGAAAACTTAAATACATGAACAGAAAGTTTATAATTATAAATATTTAAGTCTTTGGACAAATAAAAGCCCTTTTAGTTGAGGACTTGAAATGTTGAGGAATGAAAGGTTCAAATATTTATATTTAGGATTTTCCTCTTTTCCTGGAGAAGCACATTATGAATCATCACTTATATAGTTTGCGTTAACGAAACAGAACCAGAGCTAATGTATAGCACATCACAGCATAGCATAGAATAGGACGAATTTTCATTGGTTTGCATACAAATGTAGACTAATTTTATAACTAGAAATCGCTTCATTAAAATTCCTGATTCGTAATGTACTAAACAGTATAACACAATGGATAATGGATTCAAATTAGAACAAAAAACATAGCTTTAAATATTTTGCAAAAATAATAAATAATAATAAATAATAATAATTGTTATATAATCCTCATATTCTTCTAACATGTAATGATTCAAACGCATAATAACGGCTGATGACATGTATTAATAACTATACACTCGCGTATAATTTTTCATTATATTATACAGCATGAAGTTTAAGAGCTATCGACCTAACATACATACACCCTATAACATACTTACACCCTATAACATACTTACACCCTATAACATATTCAAACAGTTGCACCAATTTTATGGCTATTTTGGTTTCAAAGCAAAAGCATAGCGTTGTGTGAAATTAACAATAAATGTTAATGTAAATTAGGTTTCCATCAAATTTAGTGTTCAATCAAATAAAATTAGTTTTGCACAAAATAATTATCTAACTATCGATTTAGGATTATATGATAATTTGCTTTTAATGCCTGTATAGCTGTTCAATCGAATAATTTTCATAAATTGATTAATAAATCAATAAATAAGATCTTCTCAGCGATGAAATGAGCATCGCTTGTAATGATAGAATAATTACTGTAAAAGTAATAAACTTCAACATTAATATATATAATTCATATATTCCTGTATTATTAAAAGCGAACTAATCGTTAGCAGTAATTCTGCGCAAATCAGGTTTTTTCTGTATTATATGCCATTGTATTAATGTGTATGACATTATATAATTTAAAGATGCACTTGAATGCAAAAATGATAAATAAATTAATAAATAATTTGATAAATAACTTTATTAAGATTGATATGAGTTAAATGAAAAAAAGGTCAACATTGCAATACTGAGACCTATTTGTATCAATTATTTACATAACTCTATAGCATTTGTTTGATATTTTCCTGCTTTCATTCTTTAGATTCTTTATTTGCTGAGTAAGTTTAGCATTTCATTAGATTAATCACAATCACAATACTTTCTTTTATTCAATTTTTGTTTTGATTCAATTGCTCTCTAAATAAAATATAATAGAGTTAAAGCAAATAACGAGTTGTATTCCTATTGAGAGCAATACTTAATTAATATATAAAACTTGAGAATTGATAATTAGCATTGAAAAGTATCTTCTATTTAATTAATGCTAAAGAACATGAAAAGATAGAATTTAAATGAAAGCCTGGGGAGAATTGAGATATATCTGTATTTGCATAAGTGGTCAACTTAAGCAACACTAAGACTTGACTCAACAGAACTCAAACTAAAACTAATGTCAATTAATAATTTAAATCAAAATTTAATTCAAAACTGTTATACATTGTTAGCTATAAATTAAGGCTATTTCTTTGTCTATTAAGCATGAAAGCTATCATTCTATTAATAGATAGCACAGCACAGTATTCTTAATTACAAGCAAACAAACAAATTGTATCGATTTAGTGGGTATGAAAAATAGTTACCCGGTCTAACACTTTCAATGACATTAAGAGCAACTTAAGCATGTGAAGCAACTTAATTACATAACACTATCCAACTGTTAGACAATTTATCTATACATAAGCTATACTGTAGTTGATTATGCATTTAATTTTTCACTTTTCTACATATGCGGTCTTTTTGTATATTTCCCTTTAGGAAACCTCTCAAGAATTGCAAATTTAGGGAAATGTTATGCCTTATATTTAGCCAATTCTGGTAAACGTAATATAAGACTAAAAGCAGAATATTATGCATTGGATTATGTGAGCAAATATGCATTTAAATAGGTTCACAGCTAAAATATACTGCAGGATGAAGGTTGAGATGCACTTTATCTCAAATAAAGGCTATGACTTAAAAGCCTTTTGTAACAACTTGATGCACAGGTAATACAAATAATGGTAGTTGCCATTTAATTAAGCAAAAAAGCTATAGCACAAAAAATTGGTATAAAAAGGAGTGAACATTTTTATGACAGTAAAATCAATCAATGTCTTGCAACCTTTGGCATATCGCTAGAGCGCATTAGTAAATGTGGGCTCAGCTATAACTATATTCTATGTGATCACTCAATACGCTCAATACAACTCATCAAATACACACAATAAACCAAACTCACTGTAATTACACGCAAATATTTAGTTTGTTATGTCATATAAATAGAAATACTTTTATACATCAAAACACAAATCGATTTCACCGGTCGTGTAATTTTTTGTCGCTAATGATCGAAGCAGTGATAGCTGCAGAGACTCAACATCTGAATCACAGCTGAATCATAGGTTACGACACAGCCTAATGACAAGAAGTTGTTTGCAATCATCTATTGATTATGACCATTACCAACCGTTTTAGGGTTAATGTTAACAACACTGAAATTAAAGTTGATCAGGACTTTGCACGTTCGACACAACAAATTAAATTATCCGACCATCAAATGTAACAGATTGTGCTGATTATAGCAAAACTTGAGACATAAAAAATGTCTGCACAACACCAATCACTTTATATGTCTTTAGACAAGAGAACAAATTTGTGGTTCACTTAATATCAATATTAATAGATTTAATAAAATCAACTCATTTCATACAAATTCAACTAAAATTTACTTTTATTAATAATATTCTTATTATTATTATAATATTTTATCATAATTTTAATATTATTTAATAAAATGTTTTTTCATCTAATAATTGTTTTGTTTAATTAATTATAAAAGAGGATTTATTTAACATAAAACTTAGTAAAATGATCAAAATTACAGGTATGAGAGTTTGCGTGTATTGTTTCAATCGGAGTTTGATTGCAGAAGAAAAACAATTCTTTTTATTTATTTAATTAAATCGATAGAGAGTTAAAGAATTGGTTTTAGTGTATTATTTAATTCTCAGAGATTGACTGTTTGAGCAAATAAAATATCATTCGTACCAATCAATCGGGATTGTGATCGCTTACTGGGTCGTTATGTGACGGCATCATTAAAGGTCCGGCAGTTGCAGGCGAAGGAGGAAGAACACCACCAATAGCACCATTTGCAGCTTCGTTATTAATATCACCGTTATTTGGTTCGATACTCTCGACGCCATCCACTGATAAATTTGTTATAGATTTGGATCGAACGCATTGGAAGTCCACGTGTCGTGACTTCGCCTCTTCTTTTTCCCACGACATCCGAATGAAAGGCCTCTGAACGTAATTATAAATCACTTCAGGCCTACGATCACCCGGTCTTCTGCGGATCTTTTCTTTATGAGTTGGGAAACCTTTAATTCAAAGTAATTCTATATTATATGACAAATACGTTTTGGTCGTAATATTCTATTCCATAATAGAAGAGTTGCACAAACATAATGGCTCTTCGAAAATAACTATTCTTTACCTTCAATTCCGAGTCTAATTTTCTTTAATCCCCTTTCTTTGAGGACTTGTTTAGAGACATCACGATTTTCAATATACTTGAAGAAACGGTACATCGAAGTCGAATAAATAACTTTTGGAGTAAAAATTGAGAAAAATAAAAGCAAAAGAGGAAATAACTTAAAATTTTTTGAGATCACTCTTTCAAAAATAAGTTTCAATTTATAGTTGTAAAGTATTTTTTGTTTCGCTTCACTTACTCTGTGAGTACTCTTCGCCCGTTTGCGGCGGATATTCTTCATCCCAGTCTACAATGTCATCCTCAAGAAGAATCACAATATGACATTCACGATCTCCACGCTTTGCAACACAATATAGTACATAACAAAATAATTTAATAATCACGAACTGCACTAAATTTATTTTATATTTAAGAATAAATAATAAAAAATATCAAAAGAATACTAGTTCTTAAATATATGTTTTTGCGATCAATTCTTTTGAGAGTCATTTAAAAGACGATAGGAATAGAGATAGAAAAGGGAAGATAAATAAGGAGTAGAATAAAATCAAATTACTTGGGCTGAAACGACCATTTCTGGTAATATTCTCTCTTCGAGAAACCTTTCGAATTGTGTTCGCGCGCCTTCATTACTGAGCTCATGGAGTAGTCCTCCTATTAAAACAAAAATTACGAACTTTTAGTTAAGTAATAAGTTTTCCAAATCATCTCTTCACTTATGAAATGTTAAACTCTATTCTCTGGTCAGCAATAAAGAGAATACCAACTAATAGTAAATTAGTTTAAAGTTAGTTAAATGTAATGTATTCATTAGAAAGGGTCTGTTTTGGTGTTAAATAAAATAGTGATCAAATAGGGAGTAATTTAGTTATTTATTTAATTAGCGATTGAATGACTCACTTAAATTATGGCATTTGACAGTGGAGGCATCGAAAGGAATTAAGAAGTAGTCACACGCTTCTCTCAACTCTGGCACTGTCACACTTGGAGGACATTTAATTACACCAGTTTTGAAATATTCCTAAAGAGAATTGAGTAAACATTTGTAAAAAGCAATAAAAACATAAATAGATCTAAAATTGAATTAAATTTAGCTCAATATATAAAAGAGCTCTTAAAGACATAATATAAAAAAATGCTTAAAGAAGTCTTTTCAGGGAAAGGAAGCACTGATTTACTGTTCGATCAAAACTATTTTGAATAAGAATAAACGAGTCGACAATTGATGGGAACCCATACAGAGTATTAGCAGAAAAAAGAGTTAAAATGGATTTTGATTTAGCGATGCATTAAAAGCGAATTGTAAGCGAAGTGTTTAAACCACAGGGAATATGATTGGGAAAGAAAAATAAACAAAATGCTGACTACTTTCAAATAAATAAAGTATAGAGAAGAAAAGTTTTAAACATAACATTACAATAAGTGAAAAAGTTTGCATTTTTTATTTCTTGTGCTCCAAATGCAATTGTGTTTTTAAGAGCACCAGAAATAAGCTGTGCTGCAGATAATAAGTGGGTTTAAAGAGGATAAGGGAAACGACAACCGGCAAAGATTTATATTCAGACAGCCCTCAGTCCTCTAAAAAACATTTGCGATAAGTAAACAATAAAAAGAAGTGACAGAAAAGTATGAAATTGCACAACAAGTAGAACAGTCACACATACATTACATTACAAGTATAGAGAAAGCATTGCTCAAAATGGACAGAAACGGGCGAAATATAGCAAAATAATTGAGATCTGAGAGAAAATACTGTATTTGGCATTACTTTGCGTTCTGAGGGAAAGGAGACAGAGAAAGAGAAACATAATAAAAAGTTTTTTCTGTTCGCGAATCGATAGTTGGTTTAAATCGATGAGAACAAGAGAGAAGAAAATCTTTGTGCCATTACTTACTAATATAGCTTTAAAAACTGTTGCAGAAAATCCTTCAAACTCGTACTCTCCCTTCTCATTAGACTTTGTTAGAGATGCAGATGAGTGAAACATACTATAGAGCATTGTGTCTTTTTTTGCTGCAAATAATTCAGGATTTACTATAAAACGCGTGTTTTCAACGACTAATGTTATCCTATCAGAAGCCAATTTATTAAGTGGTGATGAGTTTGGATTCGCATGATTTCTAGGCGGTGGCGGAGAATCTGTCAAAGCCATTGGCGATGATGAAGGCTTATTTGGCAGCACAGTTGGTGCCGAAGTACTTAAATCTCTAAC
>JAQGAM010000270.1:0-14562 GCA_034697665.1 Nanhermannia comitalis
GGTCTCACTGATGACAAGTGTGGTATAAGTGACTGGTGTAACACTTTTGAGGATAACATATCACTCTCTAGTTTAGGACTTTGTTGTTGTCGTTGTGTGTGTTGTACTGTCTTATGATGTGATTGTTGTCTAAGATGGTTGTGATTGTTGTGGTGATTGTGATGGTTGTGATGGTTGTGATGATGCACTGGATGTGATGATGATTGAGTAACCAAAGAAACCTGTGGCGGATGACGGACTTGTGGTTTAACTAATTGTTGATGCGATGAATGATGTCTTTCTATTTGTTGGTCTCGTTGATGTCGTTGAACTTGATATTGCTTTGACTCATGTTTTGCGTGCGAATCACTGCGTGGAAGCGCTTCATGATAATAATGAACAGATTTGTGAACACTTTGAGGAACAATATTGACTGATTGTGGACATGACTTTAGAGGTGTTGGTGCCAAAGGTGTTGGCAGTGATGTGGTCGTAGTGGTCGAGGGTGACAATGAAGGTAATGGTGTTGTAAAAGCAGTGGTATTGTCTAACTTTGGTTTTGGCACTTGTAGTTTCGGTGATTCGATCATTTTCTTCTTAAGGCTCAAATCTAAACCATAAGAACCATCGATCGATATTTGTGACGGAGACGTACGACTGTCTGCTTCTAGATATCGCTTCTTAACACTTAAATCTAAAACGTCATTACAGGCAAAATCTGATGGCATTTTCTTTGGTTGGCATTCATTTTTGAATGAGGAAGAATGAGCGGGCAATGGAACTGATATATTCTTATCTGGATTTGTGTTTTGATGTTTGCTTTGATGTTCTGGTACTGTAAAAATAGGGTTTGATGTCTTATGAATGACTGATGGTCTGCGCTGATAAATATCATATGACATTCTCTTAATTTGAAGCGATGATGACATTTGTATCGGTTTAGGAGTCAATGATTTTCTTGGAACCGGAGATATCTGTTGAGGCGGTGAGAGTCCTGTTTTGGCTGACATCGAAGGCGGAGGAGTTATGATCTCAGCTTTAACGGAGTTGACAAGAGTTGATATTGAAAAAAGTGGTGAAGCGGCGACTGGGAAAGGAAGTGGTGCACTAGTAGTGGTGCACGCGATCGGATGCTGGAGTGACGACACATTATTTATGCTATTTTTAGTTTCAGAGAGTAATGGTTGGAGTAATGGTTGGGTTAAGTTTTGATTTTGTGATTGTGTTGGTGTTTGTGTTGCAGTAACTGACGAAGAATTGGATGATTCAATCTTATTATCACAATCAGGGACTTCATCACAAACTTCTTCATCATTAGAAATATCACTGACAGGACTCAAATGCATCACAGTTTCAGTTTCATTATTAGCACTATTTTTTAAAGATATCTCAACTTCTCCTTCTTCATACTCTTCTCCATCTACCAGTTCTTCTTCTTCTTCAGTGAGATCTTCGCGCTTTAACTCTTTTTTATCGCTTTCAGTATCTTCAGTATCACTACTGCTATCATTGACTTCTGGTTTAGCTTTTATTAGTTCTTCAACTAAATGTACTTTAAGTTTATTATCAGTATTTTCTGTTTGATTCCTTTCATTCCTTTCATTCCTTTCTTGACTCTTTACTTTCAATAAATTTAATTTTACAATTAATTTCGGTTGTTTTGGTTCATCATCTAATTGTTGTTTCTTTTCCAGAGTTGAATCGCTATAATTCTCGTCCTCGCACTTACTCTTCCCTTTAACACCATTAACAACTTGTTTGCCTACTTTTCTCTTAATAGCATTAGTATTAGAGCTATCAGTAGTCCTCTGCGTCTGCTTTTTTGCTTTCTTAGTGCCTGTACTACTACTGGCAGTTTTTCTTCTTTTTCTTTTGTCCTGATCACCATTTAAACGTCTTTCGAATGGTAGTAGTAATCGTTCGTAATGCCTTCGAGTACAGGTCGCAGCGCTAGTACTTCCAGGATCGCCACCCATCTCGTCGTAGAGTTTTTTCCATAACTTATTGCTTGTTATTTTATCATAACCGCCAAGTTTTTGGGCGTGAGTGTAGAAAAAGTATAAATCAACTAAAATTAATAAATAAATTAATTTTAATTATTCCCAAAATTCTAACTCATTAAAAAAAGAATATTTAATATCATTGTAATTGTCATTATTTTGTTGGATATTTTGAACTTTTTGCAAACCTTTTACAACTATTTCTTAACTCATTAAAAAGTTTAGTGAATCAGATATTGTTTGAAAATAAATTGAATAATATTTAAATAATGATTAATGAAGTCCTAATCATAATTGATGCGAATGTTATGAATAGTTATGAATGGTTATGAATAGTGTGTATGGTGTGTATGGTGTGTATGCAGTGAGAGATTGATTACTTTGTTTGAAGCCTAGATGTGGAACCCGTTGAATCGGTGTTTTGCGTTCTCTCATAAACTTATTGAGTTGTTTGAGAAATGTTTGTTCATTCTTAATGCAGATGTCCTTCAATTTAGTATTAACTTTATTGTTATTTTTCACAACATTCCCTCTGACACTCTTTTCACTGGAATTGCTTCTATTAAGCGCTGACCTTCTTGTGGTTCTTATCTGTGATGTCTTGCTCTCATCTGATGTATTCGATTCAGGCGATGAACTTCTTTGACAGCCACTTTTGCTGACCGGCTGCTTCTTTCGCGGTCGACCTTTCAATTTAGGCGCTGAACACGTATTAATATTGATGGGAGAAAAAAGAGAAAAAGAAAATCCATTATGAAATTTGAGAGGAAAATGCTTTTTTCTATTATATTCACTTTTATTGAGTCTATGCTTTAATACTGTTTATAATGAAATTATTGATAATATCGCTGCAAAACATTTTTTTTCATTATTATTGTTGAAGTTCACCATATTTTCGTAATATAGCTTTTACTATACATGATATATAAGTAATATTGTGTACATTGTACTGATACAAACGTATGATATAAACGCATAATATAAATGTTTAAAACTTGAGCTCAAAATTTTATTCTCCACTTTATCTATTGAAACGCCTAAACTCGTAAGCTATCTGTTTATTTTCTGACTATAAGTATATTTATTTAGAAAAGAGCATTGAATACCAACTCTTTTGAATAACTGATAATAACTTATATAAAATGTATATATATATATGAAATACAAATTTGATACCGAGATGGTCACAGTTGAGATCATTTTGCAGAAGTGCCTCGTGTTCGAAAGTGTCGCGACAGAACACTATATTCAGCTTATTGTCTGTGGTCGGAATTCCCAGTGAATTAATAGCTAACTGTACCGATTCCTTATTCAGCCATTCGTTTTCTTTTCCTTCGATTCTACGCAAAAGTGCGCGATAACGACAATATCGCGGATATGAGAGTATGACCACCGATGAGCTCGAACTAACATCGCCTAAAGGATAACGAACAAGAAGAATAACAATCAAAATATTATAATGAAATTATTTTTTTGTTCGTCACTAATTTGTTGAATGAAGCGCTTTATTAAATAGACAGTTAAGGACAGAATTAATGACTGATTCAACGCTCAAGAAATTGCAATTTAAAACTTTTTATTATTATTATCATTATATAAAAGTATTTTGACAGCGCGTACTTGCGATAACTTTAATAGGAAATGAGTTCTAGTAATCGAGCCATTAATCTGAAACTAACGCCAAAAATATTTCACGGAATCTCGTAATAGGTTTGCATTTATTTTCTAAACAAAAAAACTAATTTGGATGTCGAGTAAATCAATTTCTAGTTTATTTTTTATTATTATTTTTGAGAAAAAAATTAATGTAATCTTAAAAATTCTTCAAAAAGCGGTTAAAAATGTCGAAATAGATTGAGTCGGAAAAGAGAGTGTGATCTAAATCGATAGAAAACATTAAAAACAAATGTTAGCGATAATTAAAATAAGAGGCAATTAAATAATCTTTCTCTTCAAATATATAATGAAAATAAGGTTAACAAATAATTATTATATGCATTTACACATATTTTAATAATAAAATGCTTATTTTGGTCATTAGTGCGTAAATGGATTTTTACTTTGAGATACAATAAAATTATGAATATATTGAGTTCATTTCAGGTTTTATATAATAAAAACTTCATAAACTTGTAAGAAGTCTTTTAGGACATAAACTAGTCTTACAATATGTTTATATTTAAAATATGTTTATCGATATAGTAGATCAACAAATTTGGTCTTATATTTGAATACCCTATTACTCGTTCCCTTTTGTCTTGACTGCCATAAAAGATAGTCTTCCCTTGAAGTCTAATTAAGGATTCAGTGCACGGATCGAAATGCGAATTGAAAAAAAGCTGCGCACAAATCAATTAAATAACAAAATTGTATTATCGATTGTAAGTCAAACATTTTATTCTCTCTTTTTTACTATTGAAAGCTAGAAATAGAGCTGAGGAGCGGCGAAGACATGAAGACTCAATATAATAGAGTAGTGATAGTTGTGATTGGGATGAGTTTCAACTTTAAAGTACAGAAAATATACTGTATGTATAATATTGAAGCACACCTTTAAAAATTTATCGCTCGCTTTACCAGTATATAGAAAATAAGGAGAACGAAAGCACGTAACAAAATACGAGATTTTTCTCTTTTTCCTTAAGGGATTTCAACAAAATAACTTATATCAGTAAAGAGTGGCAAAAATAAGAAAAAATATTACATAACAAATATTCCAATTTGAAAAAGTCATAAAAATACAAATAAATCTAAAAACTTATGAAAAAAGACATTATTATTAATTATTGTCATAATAATTATTTTTTGGTTTCTATAATCTATTACTGTGTTCTGAAAAATACAAATATTCAATATTAAATTTATAGAAATAGTTAACCTTAAAAGTGTTATTAAATGTTTGAAGTATTGATTTAATGCTTTTTTTTATAATTGAAGTTTAAAAACTTTAGATAAGGAAAAATATGCAGTAATTTACTGTTTAAACAACATCTCACAGTTGTCTTATTAGTTGTCAGAAATATCTTTAAGCTGACATCAAAAATAAAATAAATAATTTGATTATAATGATAAAAAAATTTGAGTTTTAATCATAAATTTGAGTTTATTTAATTTCAAATTATATTAAAGCAAAAGATTCATTAAATATATTCAATTATTGTAAAAAATATTAAATTATATTTTACAAAATTTTTTTTGTTTAATAATGAAATTGAAGGATAATTAAGATTTAATCGTTAAACTCAATGTTATTTTATATCTAATATAAGTGTTAGTATTTAGTACCAAATTCTTATGAAGTGCTCAAAATATTTGAGAAAAGTAAGCGAAATAACCGAAAAATAAAAGACATTAAGTTGTAAGTAAACAAATGATAGACTTGAGTTAATAAAGTTATTTCAAATGAACTTAATATACGGTATGAATTACTTCAAACTAATTCCAGTAATTAATTATAAAAGTATTCAAAATAATGCGTACATTTAATTAATTTGTTTATTACTCGTTGAATATTAACTTTTGAGAAATATGCGAAATAATTAAATGGAAGGCATAATAATTATTATGAATAATCTATAATTAATTGCTCGCATTTGTTTCGTCGAATAGATTTGTTTTACAGGAGTGGTGAAAGATATGCTTTCACTTCCATGGAATCCAAATGGAATTTAAGTCTCATTTTAAATGGAAAAACATTGAAAATGGAAAAGTTTTTCTATTGTTGAGTATATTTCTATTTGAAATATTTAATAAAAACGAATGCAAACCAAAAATAGATTGATTTACTTTTTAGACGTTTGCCTTCAAAACATTCTCCTTATAATAGTGTGAAAAACAATACAATTGAAAGCGCCATAAATTTCCATAAAGTTTGAAAATGTATCAAAAGTATCAAATTTAGTAATATTTTGTTGAAATTACATTGAAGTTTGAATACTTGAAATAGAGACAAAGTCACACATATTTAAAGATAGTTAGCGTTTCACAAAAATTAGAACTTATTATACGAATACAATAAGTTATTCCACACATGTATTCGATTCGCACAGTCCCTCATATGAGTTACTTTTGAATTTGTTCTACTTTTCACACTCCAAACACTAAATGCATGCTATTCTCACTTTGTAGTAATGATTTCTGTTTTAAAGAAGTGAAAAATGATAAATAGATATTCGTATACACATAATGTTTCACAATTTATTGTCAATAAAGACCACTTTTATAATACTTTTTGTTTTGGAATTTTCTTTTTTCCTTTTATAAGAAGATTTATATCGTTTTTTGCATTAAAATATTTGATATCATTTTCATGTTTGACATTTTGAATATTAAAAGAAACATCTTTTGAGAAAGAAATCTTTACACTTAATAAAAGAATAAAAAACTTATTTGAAAGAAACATAAATTTTCATAAATAAATTAATAAATATTCAAATAATATAAGAGAATGATCTCATTTCTATGTCTATGACAAGTAGGAAAAGCGTATTTATTTCCTCCTATTTATACAAAGATAGCTTTATATTGATTTATGTTATCAACAGAATCAATAAAGAAATGACATTATATATAAATTCCATTTTTGTTAACATATATTCACATATTTATTTCCTCTATAAACCTAAATAAGTATTCTCTTCAATATTTATTTGATATAACAAAACTTGACTGTAGAATAATTTTCATTTATTGAGCTATTGTTTTGAATTTGTGAACATCTCATTGCAATTATGAAAAAAAGTCAGAATATTTTCCTCTATATATCAAAAGATATAGTAATATATATATATATATATATATATATATATATATATAGTATGTAGTATTATATATTATATCTTTTACTGTATTACTCAAGAATATGGCTGTAGTTCAGGTTTAGGTCCAATAAAAATTGATTCGCTTGTTGTAACATAAAGTAAGATCTCTTTCTATTTTTCTCTCTCACTAACTCTCTATTACTCAATATTTTCCCTCTTTTTTTGGTCTCAATTCTTTTTCTAGTTATGGCCATCAGTGGTACACACACTTAGCCTTCATCAATAGTAAGCGATGTGAGAGTGAAAAAGGGATTCATTTGTTATTCATTTAATCAAAACCAACGAGAATCAGAATCTGATACTGAAAACATTGAAAGCAATCAAAATACTAACATATAAATAGCGGTTCAGAACGGCAGTGGATATTATTGCCATTAAGAATCTATTCAATAAATGCTATCCTTCTTTTTATTATTGAATAAATTATGTTATATTAAATCGATTTCACTTAAGGTTTTCTTAGAAAATAAAAGTGACTAAAAATCAATTTAATTTTGGATAATATCTTAAATAAGAAGTCAAAAAAGTATTTAATGATAATGAATTCACGTCGCGATAAAGTTGTGCCTTTGAGAAAATTAAATCGACAGCTTTTCCTCGTACTGCCAAAAGATAATTATAAAAAAAAATTAAATATTTCCTTCTTTTCAGCTTTTAATAATTCCCGCTTCACTGAATTCAATCATTGATTTCATAAATATATGCTATACTCATATTCTCATATTACTTAACATATGAATTAACACGCATTTTAAATAAAAGTGAATAAAAATAAATTTTCTGAAACCATGAATTTTTCAGTTAAATTTGAATCAATTGAATACCTAATTATAATTATTAAAATTTGTTCAATAAAAAGATAATTTATTTGAAGTTAATATATATTTATATAATAAAAGAAATTATAAATTGAAGAAAAATGACTTGAAGTGATTCACTTACAGTATTTATCACTTTGAAAAACAAAAAATAAAATAAAATAAAATAAAAAGAAACTTTACATTTTGAAAGCTTGAGTTATGTCATGTATGTGTGATCGCAATATAAAGAGTGTATTTATAGTGATATCTCAAAGTTCCCCACTTTCTGAAAAGCATCAAATCAAAAGTGTTATCCCCTCTCTGTTTAGCGCAATGCAGTCCTAAGTGAATGAAAACCCTTTTCATATTTATTGAAATAAAAAAGAGTAGTTTTTAACACAACTCTATTTAAATAAAAAAACAAATTATATTAATTTTACAGTAAATGATAAAATTGGATATAATTTATTTCTAAATATTGGTTCTAAAGATAAAATGTGATGCACTCGAAAATTATATTGTAAGCCACACAACAATAGTATTGATTGTTAAATCGTATGTCTAGTCTCCCCCATAAAGAGAGCCCACCTCCACATCGAATACCCCCACAGTTAAGAGCATTGAGACCCGCACTAAAGTGAATCTGTTTTTGCAGAACAAAGCAAAAGCTGCCACTCTGTATCTCATTGACTTCAACCATAACTAAGTTCTAAACTTATTATTGAACAAATGTTTTCTCCAATCATCAACAGTTTGAAGCAAAACAGCAGCTCTTTCGCTAAATGTAATATATAAACGTATATCTGTGAGACTCAACCAAAAAAGCGTATCTTTAAATAAAAATAGATCTTTCGCTTCTCTCGTCTCTTCCTTTCTTTCACTGGTCTCTCACTAATACACATAAATCACTTTTCTCATGATTTCGTTTTCCGGAATCAATAGTTTCATTCATTCATATTTGCGCTCATATTAAGTCAGATAATTAATTATATGGCTTTTGGCACAATTTATTTACATTCAATTTAAATTTTAAAAACGCAATTTTTAAATATTAATTCAATTATATCTATAATACAATAATGTGAAATAATTTAACCTAAATTACAGTCTTTAATAATTAGTTTATTGAAAAAACCCATAAATATTGAGCTTTTTTTTTACTAAAAGTAAAATTTTCATTATTAAAGCAAATTGACGTTAATCTACAAACAGATTATTGAATTAACTGGTTTTACCACTAGATATAATATATAGAACATCACCAAATCATTTAAGAAATAGAAAAAAAGGTGGGATGTGATGTATTTTTTTGAGAGAAAACCATTTTTTATGAACTTCTTGCTGAAGAAAACTCTCACGAAAGATATGGCTCGTAAATGATAGATCAGATCAGTTTTTATTGATTCGTATATCAGTTATCTCTGTATAAGTTAATTGTGCACATATATGTGTTCTTAAGTAATAGCATTGAGAAATACTGCTTAAGGGGAAGATTATTATAAACAGAAAAAAGTTTTCAAATAATGATACAGTAATAATGATGACGATAAAGATTTGTTTCTTTCATTATATAATCCACTAAAAAATGTTAGTGCTTTCGATTTTTCAAACAATAATAATATCAAAAATAAATATTAGGGAATAAAAATAATATTAAAGATATTTGTGTAAATATAAGTATTAATATCAACTTTAACCGCATAGAAATATATTTTTAGTGTAATAAATAAGATATATGTATAGTAAATATTTAATATAATGTGTGGTTCAATATGAAAAAATAGGCACAAGAAGTCGTCCTTGAATGGCATCAACTTATCATTGAAAAAATAAGTGCAATAATAATAATAATGTAATTATTTCGATTTGAAGCATAACCCAACATAAAAAAGAGGGCATAAGTTGAACAATAGAAATAACAATTTTTCACTTGTACTGAGAAAAAATCTTCTCTTTCTTATATCTCTAATTATAATTCAGTCAATACAACAAAGAAAAAATAAAGACTGCGTTTGTTATAACTTATAAGTAAATTACTCAGAAAGAGAAGCATTCATTTACTTTTGATAGCAGAGTAAATGATATTATTATATTGCTATCCTGTTAGGTCTGTTTTATTACATTAATTGCCTAATCTGTGATATTAAAACACTTCTAAATAACAGAATATACAGCTATAACATATATATTGCCGTAATGTTAGTCATTTGAGGATTAGTATGAATTTGCTATCAAACACTCAGTAAAGATTGAATAATCATATTTATTATCAGTATTTCTTAGTATCGTCAAATTTAACTATTTTATATCCATATTTTTATAATCGACCGAATAAACTAATAAACCAAATAAAATATTCACATTATTATTCTCACTAACGAGTAAGTCTTTTTCTAATATAATTTTTTTGTATAATTTTTTTTTGTATAAATTTTTTCTCCATCGCACACATTTTGAATTTAATGAAAGAGTACAACAATGAGATAATTGCAAAACCTGTTCATCTAAAAAAGATCTTTTAAAATGAATGCGTATTTTAAAGAGAAGAAATGAGTTGATTCATGTAATATTAAAAACTTGTTATTTATTGCTATTATTATTAATGGTGACTTCAGATCCTTAGCCAGAACTCAATTTAATGATTTTGACCCAACTTTTAATGCAAACGACTCGAAATAACAGCAAACCGCCAACAAAACAACACTTTTAGCGCTGATTGCGAGTCAAGTTAAATAAATCAAAAAATATCAAAACTTAATATTTACGGTACATAAAACTTATTAAAGGTTAAACTAATCATAAATAAAAATAAAAAAGAGATGCAAAGTGTGCAGTAGAACGAGAAGTAACTTTATGAACACTACCAAATTTGGGTCACTGGGTTATTAATGTATATTTTTCTTTTATAGTTTTATGCCATTACTATTAACTAAACGTCAAACTAATACAAAAAAATTATTTTATTTCTTAGATATAGGAAATTATTATTTTGGATAATATGAAAAATTTTGATGAAGTTCTTCCTTAATAAAGTTTTCCTCGAATACTATATATATTATCAATAAAGCGATCGCTATTTTATACATCATTATTGCACAATCATAGAAAACATTATTAATATAATAAAATTTTATGTTTCAATTTTATGACAATATAAAAATTATAAACTTATTTTATGTATTGTATTATTGAATATGGACAGCGATAAGAGTAAAATAATATCAATAGTTTTAAAATTATGATTTGGCACAATATTGACGTTAACATATTCATCGCTTTTTTCTATGTAATCAACAATTAATAATATAATTATTATTGGTTTGAATGGTATGAATCAACAAGTCTTTGCATAAATATTTTAGACAATAATATCTGGACTTATTTGCTTATAAGATTGGATTCAGTTTGTCTGTCAAACTCATTGAGTCGCAGACATATCCACACTTATGGAATGAAAGGCCGATTATTAGTGATAATTTATTGGCACAGATTTATCTATCAATACAACACATAGTATAGTATAATCAGAATTGGCGTTAGAAGAGAGTGAGAAAGAACGAGAGAGAAGACGAAGCAATATGTCTTTACTGTGCTATAGAATATAAGAGTAAGTGTAATACCGAACAGAGCTAACAGTTTTTTGTGAGCCGATCGATTCAAAGTAAGGGACATTTACTGCAACATAAGAGTTACGTACGAGTCTATGGCTATGTGTGGCTTCAAATGCAATGAAGAACGGGAAGTGTCCTAAAGAAAAAGCTAAACTTATCTTATTGTGTGGTATTAGAAATATATATATTCGTAATATATATCTTCACTATATAGTAGAGTCTCTGCAATTGTGCCATCAAATTGTTATTACTGTAACGTTCTTACGATTCAATCTTTATCTTATATAAGTTAGTGTCGAAAAATAAAAGGCAAATATAAACTTATAACAAACAATATTAACTCAAAATAAGTAACATTTTTTCATTTGTCTTTTATAACAAAAGATCATTTTCTTTATGTTAAAAAACAAAATGTGGAAAGTATTAAAAAAGCAAAAAATATTAAATTTTATATTCGAGTATAATTAAAATGTGAAACTCAATTACGTCTAAATAGTTTAGTGTCAAAATTTGTAGCAATAAAGAACTTAATGATTCATTTAACATATATAAAAGAGATGAATGCAAAAAAAACAAAATTAGATGCTAATCTTTTTTCCCTATACTCACTCATTATGGGTTTTATAAGTCAAGACGAAAACAAAATTAAAGGAAATGTAAATAATAAAAAGGAACATAAATTAACCCAAAATAATGCAAAAAACTGTGAACCATATTTGATAATAAAATAATCATATAATTTCTTTTTCTTGTAAAGTTGACTGATCCTAAGTGTATGTTATTGAATAGTATTTAGAGGTATTTAGTAGAGCATTGCAATACTCGCATACAATTATATTTTTCGCTACTTTTGCTGTGCATAAAAATCTCTAATAATAAATAGAGAGTATATATAAATAAAAATACTGTACTGATAAAATATTACTCATTTACACGAGAATTTAATATATGACAGCATATAATTAATCTTTATTTGTTATTTATTAGTAGCCGCACAAGTTATTCAATACAAAATTATTATCCATTTTGCAAATAAAATTTTGAATTCATAATAATAATCTGACTTGAGAAGGACTGAATTATGTTTCCGTACAATAGGGGGTTAAGATGGGATTAAAGAGAGCTCCAACTTTTTGTGCCTTCATTTGGTTAGAGACTAAATATTTGAGAATTGCTTTCCTCTGTTTCAATAAAATCTCAGAAATAATATTTTTTTTTATAACCATTGATATTAATATATCGATTAATTTAGTCACATAATAAAAATTAGTTGTATGTGATTTCAGTTCACAAATTGATTAATAATCATTACTTTAATTTAAAGGAAAATTTTGTTTTTAAGCTTTAGTTTAAAACATTTCTGTTGTAGTTTTTCTGTAATTCATTAATAGCTATCAATTAAGCCAAAAGTTTTTTTTAATGTCAAATAAACTACTTTTATAGTTATTGGAGCAGCAAATCGATTAAAATAAGCCATTATTGAATAAATTAAGAACTAAATAATAGATTAAATTTCGAAATAATAATAAATAATATTAATAATAAAAGAATTTATAGCAAAATATAGAGTTAAACGAGAAATTCTTTTAATAAAAATGAGTGAAACCTTTTTCAATGTATTTCAATTGTCGGGTGGATATCAGGTTTTGAAAATAGTTATGAGGAAAACCTCTATTAGAAATGTAAAAAAGACTTTTAATGCATTTGTAGTATCGCCAGAAGGAAAGAAAGAAAAGCACTCAATAGAAATACTTTCTAAGCATTTAATTTATGTTAAGGTGGCTTTCAATAAAAATTCTTTCTTATCCAATGTTATAATAATAATTTTAATATTAATAATAATGATAATACCAAAAATAAGTTGTGGCAACAAAATAGTTAAACAGAATAAAAATTAAAATTAAAATGCATAACAAGTAATAATTGGTTATTTATTTTCGTAATATTTCACCAGAAAATATGAGTGGCTTTTCTTGGAAAAAAAAGTGCATTAACTTAACGTATAATATAATATATCAAATCTTAATCAATCATTGAATTATACACCAAAAGAGAAAAGTAGAAGAAATATTTTAAGGGGTTTAGAGCAGAGTATGTTTTTCCACAATCAATAATAGTTTTCAAGATAAATGAGAGAAACATTTTTTTCTTTTTAACTTAATTTTTTGTGGAGACAAGGTGTTTGGTGTTTGGTGTTGTTTGGTGTTTATATGTAAAGTTAGTAAAATTGTAATTCATATTATAGGATGTGTATAACTTAGCAAAAAGGCAAAGGCAAAGACCCCGATTTCCTGTAAGCGCAATAATTTGTAATGCAAGCGACACACAAAAAATGATGTTTCAGAAAATGAAGTACTGTTGGGGGAAATCGCTCAGAAAAAAGTTTGGGGAGATTGAGATTAAACACAGTCTAACCTATACTTTTATCGTTATGTGAATATTAATGTGATACCAAATATTTCACTTGAAATATAATTTATAATTTATGCTATGATTGGCCAATATTTCGATTGATCCTATTTTTATTACTATTATATTTCTGTTTGATTAGAATTTCTGGTTTAATATAAGAAAACATAACGTATCATAATTTTATTTCCTGCATAAAAAGGGGAAAAATAATAGTAATGTTTGACTGTATGCCAACTACTTTTTTGGTTATCTACTCTCTAAATGTGAAATTGCAATTCCCTTCGTTAGCCCCTCCTATGATCCGTGACTCAGAGTAAGCTTTACAATAATTTTCTCTTTTCATTGAAGAGAACAATTAGAGTTGATTAAGATTTGAATTTCTATAATGAGATGTGATGTGATTCCAGCTTACCATCAAATAAGTATTTATGAAATGTTTCGTAAGAGATTTGTTTAAACAGTCTTTTCATATAAGTATAGAAAATATTGGAATAAATAAATGAATAGTACAACAAATAAAAAGAGAGAAATGTGGTGAACGCGGAAATAATGGATGAAATGCTAAAACGAGAAAAATAAGTGAAAATAGAGAAATGAGGGGATAAAGCAATGAAAAGAAATGACTTGTTTTCAATAATTTAATATCTTATTTATACATATATTCAAAAAGCAATGCGAATACAAATGCTGAAAGAGTTTTATATAGAAGATGATAAAACCAAGTAATTTATGAGCAAAAAACTGTCGCTTTATTTAATTTGTTAGCAAACAAACATTTAGTACAGATCTCTTACCATTAACTTGTTTTTCATGAATAACATCATTGAAATCGAGTCCAGAATTGATAGCGATTGGATGCAAAGACTGATGCAATGACTGCCACTGATGTTTGCTATTGTTATCAGAATTACTATTATTATGATTGTTGATTGTGTTGATT
>JAQGAM010000271.1:0-14548 GCA_034697665.1 Nanhermannia comitalis
AAATAAAATTTAGAAAAATTATTAATATTTCAAATTAATTCTTTAAGTACCGTAATATATTTCATTTTAAAATTAAAAATTTTGTATAAATTAAACCATTTTATAGAATTTTGTACCCAAATACGTCCCCAAATTTGAGGAAATTTCGTCCCTTTTTCCTCCCAAATTAGCGATTTTAGTCCCCTAAAAATCCCATCCCTAATAATAACCTATCATAACATTAAAAACAAACTGATATAATGTTAGATTAATTATAGATTATAGACATTTGAATAACTCTGAAAAACATTATTCTCGTGAAACTAAAATAATTAAAAAAATTAATAATCTATGAAAATAAAATAGAAACTAAAGATTTATTATATAAATTAACATTTACATGATACATTTTTAGTTATTAGAGTTTTCTTTCAATGAAAATGTATTTAAAAGCGAAATAAATAAAACTCTTCTTGCTCTATGCAAAACCATAACAAATTGTATATTCAAACAAATTCGACTCCTTCTTCAATCCTTTTTCAAAACAAATGAGTCAATTTTGATTATTGAATTCTTTTTTAGTTGAGTTGCCTTCAATTCGAAGAGGATATCAGGTGAGAAAATAAAACCAATCATTTGACTAAAGAACTTCTTTGCAATAGAGTTTGAATTGTTTGCATTATTGAAAATATGTTTTTTAGACAAATGATTGGTTTTTTAATTTCTCTCCTGATATCCGCTTCGAATTGAATGCAACTCAACTAAAAAAATGTTAATTTGTCTCATTTGTGTTGAAAGTTTGTAGAAGCAGTTGAAACCTTTCGCAAATACCATTTATTATTATTTTTTCTTTTGTACAAAAAGTAAGAAAAGTTTCATTTTATATGATTATAAATTCACAAAACGACAAAAGTTATCAAATTATTTATATATTTTTGTCATAGATTAACATATTTATTATGACTTGAGCATTGTTTAATATTGATTTATGACTTGCTCAAGATTTAGTACATAATTGATTTGTAAAGAGCCAAATATACTGCATAAATGCATTTAATTATAATTTTTAAGCTTTGCAGCTGATATTTAATAAGGAATACATTAATATATGACTATTTTTTTAAGGTGAGTTTATAAAAGAGCAATTGTAATATTTTCACTGAATTAATTATTAAAAATCAAATCAATAATGAATGCATATTCTCTGAGGAGGTAAGGGTTAGGCAAGAATAAAGTCGAGAGATGTCAAAATCTCACCACTATATGCACTGTACCTTAAATTAAATTAATTTTTGCAAAATATATTTAAACAAATATTCAGTCTCATGTATATAAAGGCAAATTTAAACTGAATTAAAATCACATATTTCTGCCCAATTGTCAACTAATTAAACACTTTTCTTAACTCAAAAAAAGCTTATAGGTTATAAATCTTTTTAGGTCTCTGAGGAAGCTTATCATGATTGTGTACAAATATTGCATTAATTCTCTGAAATAGCTTTTTATATAAATAAACATATTATTTATTATTATACACTCTATTGCAAGTATTATAATAGAGTGGATTTAATAATGTAATATTTTATAAAACGATAAATAATAATTTCTTGATTTGCTTATTTTTTCTGATATCTATACTTGAAAACAGGAAGCATCCATAGGTAATAATGGGAGAAAAGTAGTTGTTAAGTATCAAACTGTTTAGATATTAATCAATTTTGTTCAATTGATGATAAGAAAACTTTGAGTGACTAGAAATGAAACTTTGAACATCTTTTCATTAATAAGATATGTCACATATTTCAGCTACAAATTTCGTTCTTAAGGTGAAACTCAATCAGTCAGGTGATATAGTTTCCACATTTATGAGAAATCAAAGAGTATTGAAGATAACCTTTTGTCGCCGATAATTATCGACAAAAGTCTTGGGAATAAAATTTTTATTAAATTTTAGTCAAGTTATTAAATCTTTAAAATCTAAAACTTTTAGTATATATGTATCTAAAAATATTTTTTAAAATTTGGCCTTTATTTGAAAATTTAATCATTTATTTAATCTGCAATTTAATAACTTAATAATTTTAAAATTATACTTTTAATGCACTTTAAATTAATTATTTATATTTTCAAAAAAGAAAGAAAAAATATAGTTTACATTTTAAAAGTTATCATATAATTCAAAATACAGTAGTTCTTACATAGATATGACGTTTTTTCGATCATTTGTAGAGGGGTTATAGCATCACATTCATTAAGAGCTTCTGTTGACCTGAAAAATTAAATTTTCAATTTTAATCAAATTTCTATAAACACAAATTCCAAGAATAAATTGTTCTCGGAGTCCAAGAATTTACATAAATAAAAGTCTATACGATTTATAATTTAACTGATATTGTCTGCACATTAAGAGACAAAACCAACTGCTGTTTGTTACATACTTTTAATTCATAATTATTATATTTGTTCTTTTAGTGAAATAGTTCTCACCGGTTCTCATAACCAAAAGTTACTGGAGCCGGATATTTATTCATTTTAATGCCATGATAAACACATTAACATAATATTTAAAGTCATAAGTTTTATAAACATCTGATATCTATGTCCTTAAATCTAATTCAAGCTTTGCATAAAAATATTATTATTTAAATAAATAAATAGTTAGCAGACCTATGAAAAGTTGGGACCTAAAGTAGTTATTTGGCATTGGGTAACATGAAAAAAAACTTAATCAGGTCGTTAAAGTCAAGAAATCGATAGTATAAAACTGCATTTGGTTTTGAAGGGGTGTCAAAAACTCAGATTTTCAGAAACAATTTGTTCCTAAAAAATTGCAATTATTTTAAAAAAAATATTGAAATTTAATTTTCATAGAATTTATTTATTGTGATTATATATTTAATGGCAGTTAAATTAAATACAATATCTCAGTATTGAATTTTAGCAGTAAATTATTAGGCGAAAAATACTATACAATTGAACCCATAATTACACGGCTAATTCAGTCTCAATCTCAAAGCAGACCAAAGATTCAATAAAATATGGAATATAGTCATTGCAATTGAAGCTCAAGTAAAAAACAGGAAAATTCCGATTTCGCACAGCCCGGTTATTAAAATATTTTTGTATTAGTGGTGCACGTTTTTAAAATAACCAACTCCATTTGAGTTCCACAATTGAAGCATTACATAGCTTACGCTTTAATACCACTTCCATTAATTTGACGATTTGACTTCTATGACATTTAATAAAAAATTGTTTTATTTATTTAGTATTGAATTACTGATTTGCAATACAAATATCTGATGTTATAGTATTGAATTACTTGCTTGCAATATATAAACAAACAATGTTAAAATAAACAAATTCATTGTTTACGGGCGAGTTTAAAATGAATTGTAATCTCAAAACAATAATATTGTGTCTATTGTATGATAGTATTTCTGGAATTAGTCAAATCAAGTCGAAGAATAGCAGAAATTATTGATCCACTTTAGTAAAGGTTCTCAAAAGATTTCTAATTATATAACATTAGGAGAAAAAGAAAAGTATAAATATTTAATAAAATATGTTTAATATTAATACATATTTATAATAATCATCATTTATTGTATGAAATTAATTGCTTTTTAATGGAAAACTTTTTGTCATTTTCACTGCCACACTGCCATTCCGTATTCAACACTATTCCCATCCCTCTTCCATTCGTTTCACTCAATTTGACGATTTTATTTCCATTCCATTCCAAGTCTGTTTACCAACTTTTACTTCAATGCAACGAAAGTGAATGAATAACTTTCATGCCTCTGTAGAAGCTCATAACTAACTCTCAAGTTTTGATGTTTATTACATCATTCTTACTATTAAATAGCTTTTTGTTATTTTAATAGTATTTATAGTTTGTAATTTGATAAGACTTCTGTATCTTAAAACTCTTCACTGATAAAAGCATATAATAATGATATCAATTAAATCTGATAGCATTTAGAAAACAAATATCGAGCAGAGATTTACATATTGACCAGAAGTAAATTTAATTTAAATAATAAAAAAACAAAATTTAGTCATTAGACTGGTATTTAGCATTTAGGGTAGTGCTAATGTTTTGCAAATACGAGGGGATAGCAAAAAATATTTAGCACCCCATATAAGGGCATATTTTATGGCTAACATTTTTGATTGCATTTTTTTGCAACATATTTCATTAGATTTAGGAAAAAGCTTTTTTAAATTATCTCTTTTACTGTAGACTATAATTGTTTTTATTGAGGTGGGCAGTGTTGAACACCGAGAATAAAATTTTTTCTAAAAGCTGGTAAAACGCCTACACCGAATTATCGGAAATGGTCAATATGCACTGCGAAGATACATATGATTAAAGGACAATGAAACACTAGTCCCACTTCTTAAAATTGGGGCGGGAAGACAGAATGAGCCCTGAAGTGTACCACCCAAAATAGCGATTACAAATAAGAATATCAATGCTACTAACTAGTTATTTACCGAAGATCCGAGAAATGGAGTGAAAAATTTCTCCAAATACGCATTGTGTCACATTCGCTTCAGTTTATTCAATTTTGCACAAATCATTCACAAACATTTTCCTTAAAAGTAACTCAAAATTAGACTTTTCTACAATAATAAAGGTAATAGTTGGGAATAAAAAAATATATTTCCTCTTACTTTTATTTCCTGGCTCTAATAATACTACGTATTTTATACTATTAAAAATTAGACTTAACAACCAATAAGTCGATAAATATAGATAAGCTTTTAAATTATAAATGTTTGAAAGTATGCTTCAATATCTTTAAATTATGAATATTAGTTCAAATCTATACTAGTATTACACTATATCTTATTATTTAAAGACTTTCGCTAAAATAAAATAAAATACTTTAATAAAGTGTAATATTTTTCATTATTTTAGAAATTGACTAAAAATAAATAATTAAGATATCGAGTGAGCTGAAAGGTCTGCAATTTTTTTTTTAAAAAGTCTATTTAATAACTTTTCCTCTTAAAGCTACTGAAATAACAAACCCTTTCTTACACATTAAAAACATAATCTAAACTGGAATTGCTTTACATTCTAAAGAATATTGTAATGGGATAAAGAAAATGCTTCAATTCTACTAACATTACTTCTTTACTAGAACTTCTAGACAGACATTAGTCACACTCGACTACAACAACTTTTATTTTGTTTTTCCTCTCTTCCACTCCTTCTCTTTCTAAATCCTTTTTCTCATTAATTTTAGTTTGAGTAAAAGTTTTGGCGCAACAAATGAGCCTTAAGTTTAGAGATTCCACTTTATTTCGGTAGTCAAGTAACAGACACACTGATACCTATCTCTATTAGTCTCAATTCAATATAAATAGAGCCAAACACACCAGAGTAGACCCAAAGACCCATATCATCAAAGATGTCGAGTTTTGCAGTTTTGACTCTATTAATACTGACTTTACGATTAATGACAGTCAATGTCGGGATAAATATAATTTAAAAGTTTTAAAAAGTTAAGTATCGACAAAAAAAGTTGTAAGCTTATGAAAAGTTTAAATTATTTGACAAAATATAAAGATAATTAAAGTACTTATACTGTAGTAAATTTAAATAAACTGATACTAATGTAAGAATAAATTATTTACCTTTAATTGAGATAATTTTTATTCAACAAACATATCAATATTTATTGAAACGTTTGAAATAAGTTTAATAAACTGTTTATCATTTTGATGCATACTTTGAAAAACTTTTTGAAAAAAGTATAAAATGATATTTTTATAAAAAGTGATGTTAACTAAGATTTTTTCAGAACGAGGAAAGTTTCGAGTAATGCAATTAAACTAACATAAGGTTTCGCAATCAATACGAGCAATTATGAGATGAATTATCATCAGTTAGTCTAAGAGTTTCTATTGTTATTAAGAAGTTATATTTATGATAAGGAATTCTATATATAAGAAATAATGGCACAAATTATAATAATTATTATAAAAATTCAAATGCCTTTAAGTTTAATAACATTTTACACAACTTTTTATATTGCTTTCAACAAAAAACTGCGATACAAAATACAAAATAGTGATACAAAAAACTATGATTAGAACAAAATTTTTCTGAAATTATATGAATACTCTGTTAATATGGCGAAGCATTTGTTATTTTTATGATTTTTTAATCGTTTTTCCCCGTAAAATAGTGTGAAATTTGATAAAATTTTAATGTTTTCCTCAATAACTGTATTTATTTAATGCTCATTAAACTTGTCCTCGACTGGATTTCTATTGGACTTTAAGGCTATTTCGGGTCGATTTAACACAAGTAATTTGACGAACAATTATAAATCATTTAACGTTAACAAATTATAACATCTGTCCCCATAATAAATACTGATCAAGTTTAACTGTTAAACTATCCATTTAACTAAATTTATTATTGCAAATACATCGGCCTTTTAATTAACTTATTGTCGAGTGTCGTATTGCAAAACAGGAATAAGTGTTTTCAGTTTTGAGAAAAATCGAGAAATTCTTTCTAATTTGTTGTGCAAAACTGTTTTTGTATTTTAGGATTTTATTACATTCAAAGAATTTTCGCTTATGTAGTAATAATACACACTGTAATACACAGTATATACAAGTCTTACATACAATACTGAATTTAAATTAACTAAACTATAATTCAATTGAATAAATTTGATTTGAATATTAGTTTTAAAAAATTTCATTTTCTATTTCATAACATGTCTGAGAAATAGATAAGATTCAAAGTGTAAGTTGTATTACAATTATTATTTGCAAAATTTCCGCAAACATTCACTTTAAGCATAAGAAAATTTTATTTCCTTAATTAATCCCAAAAAGATAAGAATATTATTATAACAAATGATAGCGTACTGTATCGGCAGAGATGACTTTAAAATATTATTTCGGAAGTATTTCCTCAACTTATGAGGAAAATGATAGCATTAATGGCAATCACAAGATATATGGCACTAATTCAAGGCTAGAATAAACTTTTAATTAATTTCTCTCATTTTGAGCCAACTCGACTCTGCTCGAGTCGCAAAGCACTGAATCACTAATTTGTTTAAAGAGTATTCCTATCCTTGTCTTAATTTGTTAGTGAGAAAATATATGCGGAAAGCGAAATAACTAAGACTCCAATCGATGACACAACAGATGAGACACTAAATCAGGAAAAGATAATATGTTAAAAAGAGGGTTTCACACGTGTTAGATTCACACGTGCATACATTCTCACTCTCCAAAAAGGGTCCCATTTAACGCCTCCCCACTGCCCACCAAAAAAGCGCAATAACAATGACAGCGTATGTACTCGTTTTCCTGCCGACTGTCTATTGTAAATATTATCATTGTTTAGCATCTAAAGTATTGAGTAATCGGTAAAATCTTTATCACAATTAATTTATTTGCCAAAAAAAGAAATAATTTTGTATCAAAACAATTATTATGAAAAAATTTGAAACTTTATTCAACAGAAAATTTTGTTACTATTGTATTACATGAATTATTGGTTATAATAGTTAAAAATAAATTTTTAAAACTTTATGTTTGATTTAAAAACTTGTGACCGAAGCCAAATATTGAGTTCTGGTAATACATCTGCTTATGATAATTGCTGACACGCGCTCCTGAATTCCGTCCAACAATAGGATGAGCTTGAAATTGAAATTAAATTGACTTTTTCAGTGAACTGTTGCAAATAAATCACTTGTTTGCCATTGAATGGACTGTCTCTTTGATAATACTCAACACAGGCTAAGTATTAGTACATGTTGTGTTACAATTGAAGAGAACTCACTATTTATACCTTTTGTTGTATTGAATTTGTTGAATAAATAAAACCATTGGTTTGTGATTTATTACTTATTCTGGTGACAAAATAGTGCAATTGAACTCATTTTACCATAAGTTTTAGTTTGTGTCTCAAATTTTAGACTTAGTTTCTATTTTGAGTCAGCATAGGATTGATTATTCCAAAAACCAAAATGTTTTCTGAGTTTACAATTCATTGATAAAAAGAATTTAATGCAATTCTCATTTCCCTTACTCTACAGCGAATCAGATCTGAATAGAAATAGGAATCAAAATAAAATTAATTTATCTTTTATTAAATTGACAGAAATAGCAAATAAAATAATTGAGTTGTAGACGAGTGTAGTAGAATTGCTAAACAAATAATCTGAACAAATACATGATTTTTACTAAACAACAAGAAAACTAAACAAAGCCATTAATCGCCCATAAAAATAAAAAACAAATACCTATGATATTCGACTAACTCTTAAGACTCTTTGGGAGTGTAATAGGATTTGATGGCATAACAAAGATTTTCACTGAATAAGACTGAGGAAAACAAACAACAAGACAAAAAAGTTAATAAATGCAAACTTTTAGCACAACAGCTAATACCTACAGAACGTATAAATTAATGTCACCCTTAAAACCCGTCCTTAAACATATACAATATATATATGAGCAAAATCTTATTGCTATTACTTGTGTGACAAAAAAGAAATCGAGGATTAAGTCACTGTACAGTAAATCCGTTGTGTTTAACTTTGCAACAATCGATGTCTTGATATTCATGTTGTGTCGCACTGATGGTCATCAGTCTTCATCAACTATGTCATAGTGATTGCGATGCAATACTCTTTGAAATTTGGTAATATCAGTACCAACTCATTCATTGTTCGCTTGTGTTCATGTTCTCTACAATACTATGAAATATAGGGATAATAAAGTAATCTATTCTTCTATGTCTGTCCTCTATCTCTGTCTGCCTGTCTGTCTCTCTCTCTTTTTCTCTGTCTTACCCTCCGCACCACATCTCTCTATTCAGTATAAGGCACAGCCAGTATATCTCTATCTCCATCCTCTTTAGCAGACATTTTGACGTTACAATGAGATACAGCTCTACAACACATACACATTGGCAACAGTGAACAGTGTTGGACCTCAGATGTGCACTTTATTGCTAAAGCTCATCATTGATATCAGTGTTTTGGCCATATCATCATCATTGATGTGACACTATAAATGTGGCACTACTTGCTATACATTTTGCAAATATTCTATAGATTTTTTTGGTTACGAACGACAATTTTTTTCACTCATTAAAATAATAATTTTTTTTATAAAACTTTTTGTATATATGACTCTTTTTGAATAATTTTCATTTGAATTTATCTTACATTATAATTATTGGTTATCCAAGTAGTATGTACTGACTCAAAAATAGTGGGTCTTTAAAAAATAGTACAAAATCATGCAAGTATTTAAGAGGACAGAAGTGAAAATTTTAAAATCTATGTTTAAAATGTTTAAAATTAATAACATTTTCTCAATAACTATTCGCCAAGAGTTACACAAATTCCTTCGACACCTTAGAAGATACTGTACATTAAATTCCATTCTAAGGTTTGAATATGTGGTGGTGGGGAAGGATTGAGTTAATTAATAGTGTACTTGTCTGGTAGTATAAGAATAAATGCAGAAAAAGAGTAGGGGTCCAAAATTTTTTTTGTACTATACGTATAAGTCATAAATAAATAGACAAAATTCTTAAACATTAGATATTATTGGATGTTATAATTGAAACTTGAAGTTTAATAATTGAATACCACATTCATTTATGCAATCATTAATACAATATTCAAGTGAATGATTTTATATAAAAATATATTATATTTATTTAATACCTATTGAATCGGTCAGGCATTTGTGCCGCTAATTCACACAATAACTATACGCCACTTAAATAAAGAAAATGATATTAAGTTATGAGTTCGGTTGGACTTTGAAGGCTTTATGCGTTTGGCTGGCATTTGAAATGGGATTAAGGATTAAGCCTAAGGGAAGGTGATTTTGATCCTCATCCTCAAGTGGCTCACCGGCGGATTAGCCAACCAAATGACACATACACTGCTCTAATACAGAGAGTGAGTTAGTTATGTAGGGCTACCAAACTCTATCTCTACAAATCAATCGAGTTTTTTGTTTAGGAGGCTCTCTATCTTTCTTTTTCTCGTTGTGCTATTGGGGAATAAATTTATATGAAGGATACGCCACTATATAAGAAATCGTTTTTACTATAGAAAAGGCAGCAATGGATTTAAGATGATCAACGAGATGAACATCAGAGCCATATGAATGAAGAAGAAAGTGGCTTTAGCAAGGCAATGAGCCGAAGAAGTTGAGAAACTACTGTATAACTCAGATCTCAATGCATCCACTTCTGCATTTGAATCTCTATTCAATATGTATTTTAATTTATAAATTACATATATGTTTAATAAGAACATTTTTATTGTATGCCATATTAATTATAGGAAAATCTATTAGTTCTAGTCTTTTGGTAAATAAATTCTTGGGTAAAATGATTTCTTTGATTCTCTCATAAATGTATTAAATGTTATATTGAATTTCATCAACTTTACGCGTGATCTTAATTGAAAAAATGATATAAATATATTGCTAAATAATAAAATTAATTATTATCTGTTCTATTGTTATCCTTATGTGGGAAACGCAAGAGACTAAATTGACAACAAAAGTATGAAATATTAAATATACAACAAAATTGACACATATTTATAAGAGTAAAGAATGAATTACAAAAATTAGAGTCAGAGAAAAGAGATGAGCGATGAATAGTAGCGATCCTGTCGTCTAAATGAGCATAAGATGAGAGAAACGGTACATCTGTCTCGTTATTAATATTATAAAAGCGTATGATTTAGAGCAAAATGTTTGAAAAACTAGAGACTGACAAAGTTTGCCAATAATTCAAAACTAAACTTTATTCTTTGTTAATTCCTTTGATAAAAGTTAATTAAGTTAAAAGTTTTTATATTATTATTTTATAAACTGAAGTCTTTAGGATTGATAGTAGAAAAGCATATTTTCAAACGTGTTGGCCTGCCTTCATTTCACCCTCAAAGATATTCTAGTGGTGTTTCTCTGGTTAGATAAATGAGACTCTTTGCCAAGTGTGTCATCGAGACTATTCATTTTGCATTATTTTTCAATACGCAAACATAAAAAATTATGAATTGAAGGCAAAGAATATCTTATTTTCTTCTCATTTTGCTGTAGAATCAACTATAGATCTGTTGCCCATTTACTTAGATTCTAAAAATTTGTAATCGCTCTATTTTTAAGATTTCTTTGTCTATATTATTTAAAAATTAGCAACCGCAATTATGGTTATATCACAGAACCGCAAAATAATGTTATTAACATTTTAAAATTTTTATGCATAATTAGATCTTAAATTCTTTTAACTTAAAAATATTTAAATATTCAAATATTCTAAATAAGAAACACACAATGCTTTTAAAGTACTGTTATCTTCTATCAAGAAATTATATATCAAATGTTCTGTATTTAAGATCATAATGGTATATGTTCTTTATTAGTTGTTAAATAAACGATCAAAATTCTTGAAAAACACTTTTTTATTTTATTAAATTTCATTAAAAATAAAATAAGTTTTGAATTAAGTTTTGAACTTTTTTATTTCTAAAAACTTTTAAAAAATGTATTTAATATAAAATATTTTTACAATTTAGTTGAATATTGCTTTAAAATCTTCTCATTCAATAACTTTGCGAAACAAATGAAATCTATGTTAAAATGAATGAATAATAAAACCATTCAATTAATCAAATATAAACAGTATTAGAAAAGTTCAATCAGAACAAAGTGGGGCTTAAAATAAGTAGTTTAATGGCAATGACCCTATAGTACAAGAATAACAATTCGTTTCAAAAAAGAAGTGAATTTAACATTTACGGGACTTATCTCTCATTGAGAGTACACTACACTGAAAGGGAATTTAAACTGGATTTGCATTTCATATTTCTGGAAAATACGAATTATATCAAACACTCACACACTTTTAGCATGAATAACAGTAATCAAATCGTATGTGTAAACTATATGAGAGTTAAATGGATAAACTATTTTTGTGGATTTAAACAGATTTCCATAAGAAATTTAATTATACTAACAATGAATTTAGATTGACATGAAGTTTATTTATAATATAAAAGATATACAGTACACGTTTTCATTAGGTATTAAAATTTCAGAAATTGATTCAAATTTTTTTTTATAAATATTTTGCGTGACATTTGCTATCATAAGAAATAAATTCTTTTGAGAACTCACTGAATTTAATTGTGTATTCTTTTGACTTAAGTAGCGCTCACCTGAACTTAAGAACAAAATAAGTACTTAAAGGTGATATTTTTATTTCAATACAATTCTTTAGAAGAATAAAGAAAATGTTTGCTAATAAAGCAGTTGCAAGTAACTTATGGCCAATACAATAATTTATGCGGACATTAACCTGGGCCTAGAGTGCTTGGCGAAAGGGTCACCCAGACCTAACCCAATTAAACTAATTACCATTGAAGTAAATTTAATTTGGTTTAGTTTTGGTTCATTTATATTTACGCGTTAGGCTTAATGAATCTACTTTGATTGTAATTAGTTTAGCTGGGTTGCGCCTGTGCGAAGCACTCTAGGCCCAGGTTAATAAAGCTATAATTTTGAAAAAGTAATCTTATGCCAAACCGAAACATATCCTGGACTAGACTGTACCACAAAATATTTAATATTGATAACTTTACATTGATGCCACTATCTATTGGCTTAGTTTCAAACGATTCAATATCATAAATGTTTTATGACTGAAGCTTATGGTATTGTCAGGACATCTCATGTCCATAACTAAAAGTATAAAAATCTCTTCTTAAGAACAGTATAAAAACTTTATAAAATTCTTTATCGGAAATCCTTTAGAATTAATTATCAGATTAATTATTATTGTTCTTTAAATAATTTATTAATAGAATTTAATTTTTAATCAAACAATAATAAAACCACAAAATAGTATTTTTAAAATAATTTTATTAATTCAAAAAATTTCAGAACATGTTTGCAATTTGAGTTCATTTAAATACTTAAACGACAACCACATCAAGTTATACTGGCGGTGATTCAGCTGAGGAGTTACCTATATTTTTATGTTTGAAGAAGTCATTAAATTTTAATATTTAGAAATATAGACAAAATGTTATTTTAATTAAACAGACCATTATCTCCCTCCAAAATTCCGTAAATAACAGAGCCAACAAACTGATCCAACTGAGACGGGGCATTTACGATGGGATCATCTTCGCCCGCCTGTGTAATTGATAGTGAGACGCAGATTAATAATAATAATAATAACACTTTCATATCGGTTTCGATTAGATGTAAAAGTTTTGACTAATCAATGATAAAATAAACTAAAAGTTTGTATGAATTTTTGTTAGAATTTTGCTCAGCTTTTATACCAAAGTTTTCTCAATCCATTTGCGTCAGTGTTAAAAAAATAAATATTATATTGAATGTTAAATATAATGTCCTTTAAGTGTCTGTCAAATTTAATTCTGGTTAAGTATTTATGATATTTCATATTCACCTTAATTTGACTCAATAGTTATGCAATTCATAAATAAACGGAATTGTTATACAGTAGAAGTGTTTAAACATTATTTTAGTGATTCCAAGCGATTCCAAGTATTAAACAGATTTTAAAATTTCTAAAAACTAAAGTGAAACATCTTTACAACAATTTAAAAGGATTTATGAACAACTGGTTAACATGATATGTCTGAATTCAAAAATAGTATAGTGATGTGAATATTGTGTTTTTTATCTAAAATTGCTAACATTATTCTGTAATTTAATAATTGATCTAACTCATTTTCCAAAATTAATCATATAAGTGCCGGTACAACAAAATAGATTCTGCATCATAGCAACGCGCGTTTTAATAATTGTTGTGTCGAAAACCTTAAGGGTAAACATTTTCTGAGTTACAATTAAAACATGATCTCAAATCTAAAATTCTAGATCAGAAGATAAACTCGTACCCGAGAAATAGATTTTTGAAAAATATATTTCCCATAGACTCTCATTAAAAAAATTCATTTTTTTCATAATGAGCTTATTTGAGAAAAGTTTTATTTGAGTGTATCATACACATTCATATATGATACATAATTGAATGCAATTCTTTGGATTTGATACAACACTTGACCAGATCCGACAGCCCAAACCCGAGAAATGTATATATGCAAATTAACCATATATATTCAAAATATCCAGTTACCTTAAAGGTATCCAAATATAAAAATGTCTGTAAAAACCAATTACTTGAGTTCAAAAATTGAATCAAATATAATAGCACTTAATAATTAAATCATACTTTGAGCTAAAATTTAAAAACTATTAATTTAGTTGAATACCGGCAAAACTTGCCTCTATGGATATGTGAAATAACTCTTTTTAAATTTTATACAAAATACTTGTGAGTTTTTTGTAAATACAGGTATTTCATCAGTTAAAGAACTTTTATTAACTCGCATTGTGTAACAATCGAGTATATAGTTTTGTAATCCTGTCTGTCCGTCTGTCCGTCTGTCCGTCTGTGCACTTTTTCAATAATATGAAAAATCAAGTAATGATAAATACAACAATGAAATTC
>JAQGAM010000272.1:0-14531 GCA_034697665.1 Nanhermannia comitalis
TTTTGCTTATTGTTAGGCATTATTGGGGTGGAGTTTTTTTTCAAGAAGAAACATTTTGTAACTCGACCTGTGGCGGGAGTTATGGATGTCTAAATGTGAAACGTATAATTAAACATAAGTCGACAAAAGCGACACCTATATTTAAATGGTTTACATATTTGTGTTCAGAACAATTAGACATTTTCAAATATATATATAATGTAGGGGTTATTTAAAATAATAAATTCATTATAATTTTAATTATATTTTAATATTACTTTAAAATTTTTTTTTTTGGAAATTGTATATCAAATCTGGGAATCTTACATTTTTAAAGCCATATGTATATAACTTATTGCAAAAGGGGTTAGAAGGCCTTGTTCTGCCTTCAGCTTCGATTATCATTCTATAGTGTATTTTTTTGTATAATCATAAACCGTTGATTTTTGAATATCCGTAATACCCGCCACAGTTCGAGTTACAAAATGTTTCTTCTTGAAAAAACTCCACCCCAATAATGCCTAACAATAAGCAAAATATCTTTTCTTAATAGGCGGGGCACGATAGTAAAAAAAATTTTCAAAGTCAAACTTTTGTCCATAGAGCTAATGTTAAAAAAATACAAAAAAATTAATATCACGTGACTGTACGCATCAAAAATTTTAATATGCTAGCATATAATGTGTCACCACATTTACTAATTTTTTCGCCCCTAAATTGAGCCCGCCCTCTCACAATGACTTATCAATCCCTTCTCCTTTAAATTAAAATTGAACTGGAACTATTACAACACTATTTTGTTGTCCTGTTAAATACGATAAAAAACAAGACTTTTATATTCTGTTTTGTTGTATTCTGGAAATGAGAAAGTCATGTTTTAACAATCTTTAGTGTTTTCATCAAGAAATGTCTAAAGATCAGTAAAACTCGAGAGAATTTAATGCTCACCACACAAAATAGCAATGATTCAAAAGAGTAAACGGAACTTTTCGACAAAATTGCACAAACTTTTCAAAACAATATATAAGAACTTTAATGTGAAAATAGTTGTGAATGAGTTAATTGAAATATCATTAAATCGATTGCATTAAAGCAATTAATTTAATTTGTTTTAATAATTTCATAGTTTATTTTAACTCTTTCTCAGTTAAATAATATTAAATTCCTGTGGTTTAGTATTAATTTTATCCATTTGTCGTACCAATGATTTCTATTTTATGAACAAATGGTATCTCTTTCTTGTTTAACTCCGGAAAAAAGCTTGACATAAATAATTCAGATGATGTATAGCTTGGATATTCAATTCAGTGAATAGGCATTTATGAAGGTTTTCTCTTTTGTCTCTACTATAAGTTATAATGTTTTCCTCTTTTAAGAAAATGACAATATTTGTGATATAATAACTGCCTCTAATTTTTTTTGTCGCAAAGTCGGTAAAAATAATTTATTATAATATATTATAAGACATTTAACTCACAGTTTTTCTAAAAAAATAATTCTAACTGTCATTTATTGAAATAATTATGGAATGTGTTTATAATAATATAATAAAATTTATTTACAAAATAAAATTATTATAATTTCATTCTCACTATAATTTATAATTTTAATAATATTTACATATTTTAAGCATAAAACATACGCAAAAACATGTCTCAACTGTAGCCTTTACGGGCTTGAAATCGTATTTTCACAATTTTTCCTTATTTTCAAATGCTTTTAAGTATTTATACCATAAAAACATAAGTCTTTAATGAAAAAAACTTCGAAGCATTACTTTTGAGGTTTGTTTAAGCACTCAATGCTTTGACTAAACTCATGGCTAAAAAGCAAAGTTAATTTTGTGAACTGATTATGAGATTTTGAGCAAATAATATGCTTTTTAATGCTTAACAAAAGTTAAATGCAAAGCTTTGAAGATATCCGAAGACTAACAGTACTGTAATTTAATAATCTATTCAGTAGTTCTCAAAACTGGAGTCAAAAGCAGAGCATTTATGAAGAAAACTAATCTTCTCTAAGAAGAAAAATGCTATGACATCGAACTTTTCCAATGGGAAGCAGATGTTTGACACACAATTTTATTCTATACTATGATGACTAAATAGGAGAAAAAGATAGCTTTTGTTAATTACGCCATTCAATCATGTGCTGTCGGGAGTCAAAGAAGAATAGAAATGTCGAACAGAGCAGAATAAAGCCAACACTGGCATCAATTAGACATATGTGAAGCATTGACTCGTCTCCATCTTCATACACATTCACAGGTCTTTTATCTTTGATTAATCGCGTCTCGAATTTATATTCATCTTTATTGGCAAGTGATTTACACGGCTTATGAAATGCGACAAAAGCTGTGTAAAGAGTGAACAACGCCATCGATCCCATCATTAGAATTTCCTTTTATAGAATACAACTCATAAGACAATGACCCGAATCAACAAAACTTAATAGAGACTAAGTAGCAGACAGTGTAACCGAGAGGTCAGATGTTATTTGACTGTCTTTCAGTATATAAGGGGTTTTAACTTGTTTTTAACAATTTAAAGAATATAGTAATAGAGATATAATACTTACTAAACATATAACTATTACTTTAAAGTCTTGATGTGAAGGAACAATATTAATGAATCCAAGAATGATGAGAATTATACACCAGGAGAATGTGATGTAGTGGTACATTTGTAACCAGTCGTAGTAAGAAATGGCAAATTTTTTTATTTCTGCCAGACTTGATGGACGATTAGGCCATGAGGTCATGTCTTCTTGTGACATAAGTGGCATTTGACAAACTTTTCGATTTAATAACATATATGAAGTGGCGATCGCACACTGCAAGAGTCGAGATAAGAATAGGGTTATTCTCTGAGATGTAATATTCTGTCGGATCAATACTAATAAAAAAGTCCATTCATTCAATTTTAATATTATCACAACAGAGACCAGACATACAAAAACAAAGTAATATAATGAGTATATTAAGTGAAATGCATAGCAAAGCAATATCTTAAGCAAATATCATGCTCTGCCAGCTTTAATATTGATAAATAATATATAAGTATATACGACAGACATAAGGCATAAGTGATGAAAATATAGCGAATAATGAGGTTGTAGTGAAATAAGTGCACTATTGATCTAAAACGTGAAACTTTTTTATAGTAACATTTATGAGCCACTAATGCTATACATTCCTGGTAAGTGCCGGCAAACTTACAGCAGCGAGACATCCAACACACCGATGGACCCAAGAATTCTTGCCAAAACTTGAAGGCATCATACGTTCAAATCACTAGTTTTGAAGGTTCACTAAAACTAAATCATGAATACGTCTAAAAATATCACAAATGAAAATAATATCTATTCATATGCTTGTGTTTTATGTGTTTAGACATAAAACTTTACTGTTTGGTGGAATAAAAAAGTATTCACAAGCTCTTAAGCAATGCTAAAATGACACATAAAGTCTTAACGCTATGTTGGAAGAGAGAAAAGTCTGGCTCAGCATCATATGAGCAGTCGCAGTATGAGCACCACATTCATCATGCTATTGTCCTATCATTATCCGCTGGATAACGCTATGCTTACACTTTCAAACTTTTTATATCCTCTCTCAGAGGCTATCCTTTGCTTTCCTTACTTGAATGCAAATTGTAGTTCATCTTTTCACGTCAGTGAACAACAAGGTTTTTACTAAATGTAGTGAAAGATGCATTACTTTTTTATTCACAGTTTTTGTTTTGATTCTATTTACGAAATGCTTCGTTGAATACAACAAAAAGCGATATAAATACTTTACTTTATTGCTCACTTCAAGCTTTGTTTAATTGCAAAACTAATTTATTATTTCTAAAGATTAGACCCAAAAATAGAAAACTTTTTTAAGTATTTCTTTACATATAGTAAATGTAAAACTATCTCATTTCTGGGCAAATAAATTACTTTAATGGTTAGTCTAACAGATCATGTTTCTAACCATATACAGAAATGATTTAATACATAATTTATGTGGTTTTGTATTACTTGGTCGGTGACCGCTTCAAATTTTATAGTTGTGATTAATATCTGACAAAAGATGTTGAGATAGTTCTGATTTGAATGTGAATTGCAGACATGCATTGGGATGTAAATTAGAGCTATTTTAAATTCAAGCATTGCTGATCCAATTATTCTATATCTTTTAAACTTACAGTAGTATAAAAGTTTTCAATAAAAAATAAAGCTCTTATGCTTACACGTTAGCTGTGTTTGTGTAAGTCAATACTCGTGTATATTTAGCAAAAATTGAATTACATTATGCGGTGGTTCAAGTATTTGTAGCAAATTCTGACATTTATTGCTAACATAATTCTTTTGAACTGAATGTTAAGTACAAATATAAATGCAACTATTCATGACGAAATGCAATCTATGTTTACACTACAAATGACTTTTTTTTATATAAATAACTAATGTATAAAACTAATTATCAATAAAATTCTAATAAATGGCACTCATTTTTAAAGTTATCATAGTCACGCATTGTTAAGAAAGTGATTCTCAACACTTTTTTCCATTACTCTTATTATAAGTAAATTATATTTTAAGTCTCTTGCGTTCAAGTTTTTCAAATTCGTCTCAGATTTTTGAAATTAAAGCCCAATGTTATATAAATTTCTAATTGAATTGGGTATTCTATAGTTTATGCCCGTGTATTGTTGAAAAATAACAAACTCTTTACCTTATAAGTTCTTGTGCGCGCTTAAGCACAACTATATATAGTCTACACAACAATAGAATTCGTATCTGTATATAATTAGTTTAGGTTAGGTTTGGTTATTAACGGGGTAATAAACTATAGAGTCATTTTTTTCAAATGCAATTTTTTACTACTACATTAGGGCTCGTGCACATAGTACGTACGCAGTCTTGGGGGGTAGGGGGGTCAGTTAAAAGCGTGCAAACACTTACACTCCTATATGCTTAACATTAGGTATTAGTGTGCAAAAGCGTATAGGGAGGGGGTAGGGGTCTAAAAATTGCCAAAAACTGCGTACATACTATGTGTACGAGCCCTTACCAGAACAAGCTATGATACAAGTATTACATTTGCATTTAAAATTAGATTCAATTCATACTTGAATTGTTTTAAACTGTACTTTATTGTCTGATAGTTGTTAAGGCAGTTGTCACAGAATTTGAGACATTCTTTATTGACTTTGACTTTAAAACAATTAATATTCTTGTCAGGCGTCTCATTAAATACTGTATATAATTAAACTTTAAAATGGTATCAAATTAAGTATCAGACTTGCAGTATCGGTACATTTTGTTAGAAGTTTGTATGATATAAATTAATTGTTTAATAGTTGGCTAAACTTTTTACACTTAACTTAAGCGAAATGTTTTTTAAGTGATTAATAGAAAGGAAAAAATGAATGTAAAATTGATGTATCTTTATATTTGAGAGCTTTCGGCTACGAATACGAAAGCTCTTCAGAACTGCTTCAGAAAAGTCGATTCTCCAGGAATACGACGATTAACTGAATATTAGTTTACATTTGAATAACTCTGGAATAACTTAATCTATTTTATTATTTTGAAGTTCAATCCCTGATGTATATCATCTCAACAAACATTAAATATGTGAACACAGGGAATATACGTATCATTAAACATAAATGTAACTGAAATGAACTTTAGACTTAAATTTGAAATTTCTGCAAATTTTAATTTTTTCTGAATAAATTAATCAAATCCTTATTTATGCAGAAAGTCAGACATCATCTGACGCAATAAGGGCTCTGTTAGTTTGGGACAAATACAAGCTTATAATTAAATTTCATAAAATTTAAGTTAAAGTTACATTTAAATAATAAAAATCTGGAAAATTGTTTTAAATATTAACTTTATTGCCATATTTTAAGTTTATATTTAGTGAATTTAATTTCAAGGCAGAGCAGAGATAATATTTCACAACTTTATTGCTATAATAGAGTAAGGACTCGAAGTATAAATTTTTCAATTCTAAAAATTTTATCGACTTTCTAAAAATAGGAGCACTTGCTTTCCATCTGTTTTGATAAAACCCTACGGAATTTGAATTGAATCGATTATTTAAAATTCTTTTGAATGACATATCAACTCACATCACATAATATACTCTTCAGATAAAGTTCTCTTAAATTTGTTGCATCAATGAATTGAAAAAATCAAAACTTTTACTTTATCTTTGTTACAATTATTGTCTTTTCCATACATATTCTTCAGGCAACTCTTTATTCAGAAGACCTACATATTCTTCAGGCAACTCTTTATTCAGAAGACCCCACCATTGCAAGTAGTGTAGGGCATAAATTCAATTTGTATGAGATTTAGCTTTGTTTTTAGGCTGAGCTCTAGCTTTTAACTTATATCAAAATTAAAATCTTAATTTCTGACCTTTATTTCAATCTATTTTACACTTTTGTGAACAGCCCTTGAAAATTATTAGTTCAATTCAAAGAATTTAAATTATTGTGAATTTTGAAAAAATGATTTTCATTAAAAATTTGCAATTAAAGGACTGAATTGTAACTCAAGTCAGATAAGTGTTAGTTTGACTGAACACTAAGTGCACATTACTGTCAGAGAGGGATTTGATTTCCATTCGAGTCGATTGTCTCTTATATATGTTTATGACCACTTTTACCACTTATCAGATTTCTCCACCTATAGGATAGTGGATATACTGTTTTATAAATTGTAATTTGTTTCATTGATTAACATCAGAGAATCATTTTGAATAGTAAATGAAAGTTCAAACTATTATTCGTATGGGTTTTTCAACTTTTCTCTCATAAACAGATATCGCGTTTATGAAAAATATAGAAAATATATTAAACTAAAGTGAAGTTCTTCCCTAAATTGTTTCAATTGCTTTCATTCGCATTAGAATTGCTCTTAATTTATGTTTCATTATTCCTCATTTTTACCAATTTAGTTGATTTATAAGTTATGAATCAACAAGTTTTAAAAAATACAGTCAAATGTATTGAACGACTCAGAAAACATTTAATCAAACGTTCAATAAGTTCCTATTTTTACTCAAAAATTCGAGTTTAAAAGCGATAAGTTTTATACTTTAAATTATTTATGAAAATAAATTCTAACAAATTATTTATAGAATCAGATGTTATTACCTGATCGGCACTCATTTCTTATTTACGAGCGTTTTAAGCTACACAGAAAAAGCCGGATTTTCGAAAAAATTCTTTCCTTGATTATGACTTAACTTTCAATTTCATTGATCAGGACTTATAAAAAAAGAAAATTTAAATTTTTGATGAGAAATATTCTTTAAGAAAATTTCTAAAAACGTTTTGCAACACTATATTCAATAATCTGAATTTTATGGCATTGCTTTCAATCTATCTTTTGATTAGTTTTATCAAAAAAAAAAAAAAAAATAGAAAATCAATTTCACTTAACTCATAAAACTTGAATCAAAAATATATCAAACGATAGAAATGCTTAAATAAGAGCTAATTAAGACGTTTCAATTTGATACCACTAACAGAGGTAACAAATTGTTTGTAATTGAAATTTAAAGTTTAAAAGTAATTGAGTGAATAAAGTGTGAGGCGCTTTAATTGCCAACTAAATAGTTAAATACAGAAAGCAATACTGTACAGTATATATTTGGCTTTATTTTTGACATTTGCCTTCTATACCATTTATCAAAATTTGAAAAGTTTTTTATTTTTTCTTCTTTATGCTGTCTATTACTTAAATTACTCCCAATAGAAAAAGTTTTCCTCAATCCATAGTGTATTTTAAAAAATTCACCCAATTTGCCAAACGTTTTAACGTAGAAACACACTTACTGTATAATTGATATTTTCAATCAATTATTTCATTGAATAATTATTATATTGAAGCACAAAAATGATATTACTTTCTATTAATTCATATTTAATTCAAAGCTATTTTACTAAATATTTTGATAAAACAATCGAATGCAGTCAGACTCTAGTTATTTATATTAAATAAAAACTTTTAATTGAAAGTCTTTCAAAAAAAAACTCTCCAGAAATCAAATACTTATAAAAAAAATATATAAACATTAAAGCATTGCTATATCTCAGGGCAACCATTAATCCAACGCCAAGTGAGGTATATCTTCTCCAGAGGTCAAGATTTGCGAGTTAGGCATGCATTTAAGGCATAAAGTCTATTAACATGAAATTATTATAATACTAATTAATTTTTATTTTAAAAATCAAAAATTTTTTGAAAATTTGTCAGACAAACTCTCGATCTCGATCGTCTCCGCTCTGCTTAAACTCAAGTCTAACATATTGTACACTCAAAAATTTTAAATGTCACTGAATCTTAAATTCTTTGGATCAATAAAACTTTAAAATCACAATTTTTCATTGCTTGAGGTTATTATCAAGAGACTGATAAATAAGTCTGAGCAGGGCTGCAAATAGTATATGCTAAAAATGTTTACTATTTGTTTTTAAGCTAAGTATTATTCGATTCAATCGGATTCAACGATTTACTCAATCTTTTAAAACTTTCTATAAATATCCTAAAAAAGTAATTACATTTTGAGATGTTATGCAATTTTTTATTCTTATTTTATTGAAGGTTTGAGCAAAAAGAGCAAAAATATATGAATAGCTAAAAGTCAAGCCTAACTTTATGATTTAAACACAAGCTATAATTTAAATTCTACTTATTTAAGATATTTAATGTGTATCTTATTGGCAATAATCTGAAGCAAATAAACAATGAGGTTGCCATTTAAGGCAAAAGAAAAAACTGGAAAACTTAGTTCAATAATATTTATTTTAAAGAAAATCTTTTTAGAAAGCTCTTAAATTTGAACGCTATTTCTGATTTTTTCTTAAAATAATCTTTTGTTTACGAATATTAATCTTTATGCTGTATTAAAAAGATATAAATATCTCCAATCATACGAATTTAAAAACTTTCGATCTTTTAAGAGTGGTCTTTGAATTTAAAAAATCTCAGGTTTTGTTAGTTTATTATATTGTTCTCGAAAAAGAGAGATTTTAAGGTTAAACAAAGCTTGAAATAATATGATTAAGTTTAGATAAAAGATTTAATATAAATTATTTATTATTATAATTCCAAAATCAGATGACTTTTAGAATGAAGACTTGAATTAAGAAAGACTTGTGAATAAAATTGATCCGATTTTCTTACATTCCTAATGATTGAATACAAATCCTATTCGACTTAACAGTACAGTATAAATATATTTTTGGACATTTGATCAAATTTTAATAGACCCTTGATTAAGCTCGAAATGATTTTATTCTCAAATTCTCTAGTTATATGATTTTATTCTCTAATTTAAATCAGTTTCACTGATAAATTCACTTATTATTTTAAATAATTTTTTCATGAATTCAGATTAATAAAGGAAAAGTTAAGAAATTTCAAACCCATACCCAACAAAGCCCAACGTGTTTTTAAAAAATCAAACCCATACCCAAGATTTTCCTAACCCATGATTAAGATATCAGTATTTTTGTCTCACAAATATTTCAATTCTTTATCTATAAGATTTATGACTTTTAGATCTAATTCTTATGACTTATGAAATTTAGTATACATTATATCTGCTGCCAATCTATTGATGACATTTATTATATTTGGGGATTTTGTGGTCAACAGATTACAAACTAACCTAAGTTTAAGTCTTAAAGAAATACAATCTGATTCATTTGGCAATACATATATACAGCATATATGTATAATACTTAATTATAAGCCTATGCTTAATTCAAATTTTCAAACCCACCTAAATCCAAGATTCTTGGGTTTGGGTTTTAACTTTCCTTCACTAATTCAGATCTCGAGAAACTAAAAGAGTCTTCACTACAGCTCCTCTGCCACACCACTTGAAGGGATATATTGTATTATTCTTACTTTTAACGTTTATCAGGGATGATAGTAACTGATTTATGCATGAATTATATATTTTCTCATTCTAACAGAAAAACACTTAAAGAATCGATAGCACAAGAATTTAACACCTATGAGAATCCAAATGCAGTTACCAGTATTTTTTCATTTCATTTCTTGTAAACTAATAAAACTCTCTTTAATAACCGAGTTTTGAATTAACTTTTAGGTGGCTTTAGCTTTGTTTAAATTTTCAAACATTATTTAATTCAAATTTTTTAATTTATTCAAACATTTTAAAGAGTTTTGTTGGCAAACAACTACTGCATATATAAAATGAAATTTATTTTTTGCTACAAATTTAGAATCAGAAAACAGTCTTTAAAAACTATTTTAAATCATTTAATTTCTTAATAAGATCTTCCTTTTCATCAGAGAATTGTTCAGTGATTGATCGGTTCGTTTCAATTTTCGCTATAATGCTTACGAGACTTTCTTTAGACTTCAACAAACTTTCTTTGATTGGTTGAGTCTTTTCAGGATTCAATACAAATAAGTTCAACACTCGAAGTGCTTCGAACGATACATAACGACACTTGTTTTGCATCAAACCCACGATAATACCTAAATTCTGAGGACTGCTGATGTATCGCTTCATAACTATCTGATGATTTCTGTCATATAGCAGTTCTGCCAACAATTTGATTGATTTTCTTTTTATGAAAATATTCTCACAATTAAAGAGTTCATTAAATTGTGAGAAAAAGATTTCGTAATCATTTTGCAAAACCTCTTTGACTAAACTTTTGTGTTTAGTCATTAAATCATATATTGTCAAAAAGGCATCGGAAGAAATAGCAAAAGACTCGTGTTTAACGAAATGAAACAGTTTAAGGTATAATTTTTGGTTATTATCATTCTCTGAATTTAAATTGAGAAATATTTTGGCCAAAGTTTCGTAATGAATGCATTCTCTGATAATTTGACCGTAAATTAAAGCCAACTCTTCTTTTTCATAGCCTTTCATCAAAATATAATTGAACTCTGGTTTTGTGCGGAGATATTCAACTGCAGGCCTACAACTTCCCAAAAGTTGGTCAACTGCATAACTAAACAATAGAGAGATGTCTTTTTGGGCTTCAAATTGAATCAGATTTAAGTTTTCAATAGAAAACGTTAAAACAGTTGTCTTGAATAATTCTTCGACTATTTGTCTACAAATTACTTCTGATTCTTGCTCTGAACAGACAGTCCCGTAAAGCATTTCTTTAAGTTTTCTCATTATTTTTGAAATTTCTTTCTCAGAATTGATAAAATCTTTATTATTATTATCTTTTAAAGAAAACAACTTTTTCTTTAGGTCCGAAATGATTTCGTGCGGACTTTTCGGGTCTTTTCCTAATGGAAGAAATAGATTGGATAAAGACATGGCCAACACCTGCTTTGCTAATTATTTAATTTACGATTCAAATGCGGTTAAAATAATAGCTCTAATTATATAAATATATTGTAATCTCGCGCTAATCTTCAAGTTTCAAAAAGTAAATACAGAGTAACTTATCTTTTAGTAATACTGTAGATTAAAACTAATTATTGCAGAGCATTGACAGAGTGTAGCTTACAATTTATTATACACTGTTATATACGAGAACTTTAGATAACTAGAAACTAAAGTAAAACTTAGAAATAGTTATTAAACACAAATTTAAGACATTTGTTACTAAATATATTCTAAGAAATATCAGTTAAAGCTTTAATTAACTTACAGGTAAGCCTAGAAATCAATGAAGCCTTAAATTAAAAAATCTTATCTTGAATTGAATCGGAATTCAACGAATTAAACATATATTAATACAAACGTAGTATAAGTGAGTGCAATATGTATACAATCCCTCAACAATTCAAGGATTGGACTTAACATTGAAATTAAATTGAAAACTGATAGCAATAAAAATTATTGAAAACAGAGATTTTATTTCCCAATAAACCAATAGATATATAAATACTTAACAGACATGTATTTGCGTTCAGTTTGCTCTCAATGGATGTCAACACCACTTGTTATACATCATAAAAGAGTTACGCAATTATTAATACAGCGAATCATGTCTTCAATGCCTTCATCAGAGTCTTCACAAGAGTACCGCATAGAGAACGACACTATGGGAGAGGTCAGAGTTCCCGCACAAAGACTATATGGGGCACAGACTCAGAGGTCAAGAAATAACTTCCGAATCGGAGCGGACACTGATTGGGCCGCAGAACAGATGCCAAAAGCGATTATCGATGCGTTCGCTGTACTGAAGAAGGCGTGCGCTCGAGTCAACGCAGACAACGGTGACTTAGACCAGAAGTTAGCCAAAGCTATAGAGACTGCTTGTGATGATGTCTTACAGCAGAGGAATATCTCTGTTAAGGAGGAGTTTCCGCTCGTTATTTGGCAGACGGGAAGTGGGACTCAGTCTAACATGAATTGCAATGAAGTCATTGCCAACAGAGCCGCAGAAATATTAGGTTTACATTAGTTTTATGTCATATTTTAATTCAATTCTTATTTTGTGCTCACTTTATGTCTCATCAAAAGGTGGAACACGTGGTGACCGTTCTGTACATCCTAACGATCACGTCAATAAGTCTCAGTCATCCAACGACACGTACCCGACGGCTATGCATATCGCCGCCGGTGTTGAGACCAATAAGACATTACTGCCTGCGTTGGAACAGTTGTACAAAGCATTGAGAGATAAGGAGAAAGAGTTCTCCAAAATAATCAAAAACGGAAGGACTCACTTACAGGACGCGACTCCACTCACTTTAGGGCAAGAGTTTTCTGGTTATGCCACTCAAGTCCAGTTCGGTATCGATAGAATCAAAGCAGCGCTTGAGCCCAGACTTTATTATTTGGCGATCGGCGGGACTGCAGTCGGAACAGGACTTAACACCAGAGTTGGCTGGGATTCAAAGGTAGCCAAACAAGTGTCACAAATAACTGGACTCAACTTCCGTCCCGCGCCCAACAAGTTCGAAGGTCTGGCCTCTCACGACGCCTTCGTTGAGCTGTCCGGTGCTCTCAATGTGTTGGCCTGCAGTTTGAATAAAATAGCGAATGATATCCGACTGTTGGCCAGTGGCCCGCGTTCTGGAATCGGTGAACTGTTATTACCCGAACTCGAACCCGGATCCTCTATAATGCCCGGAAAAGTGAATCCCACCCAATGCGAAGCCTTAACTATGGTTTGCGCTCAAGTGCAGGGAAATCATGTGGCGGTCACTATCGGTGCATCGCAGGGACACTTCGAACTCAATGTGTTTAAGCCCGTGATTGCGGCCAATGTTTTGCGATCTATTCGACTATTAGCCGACGCGTCCGTTTCCTTTACTGTTAATTGTGTGACAGGTATTGTCGCCAATGAGAAACGCATCGATCAACTCATGAAAGAGTCGCTTATGTTAGTGACTGCTCTCAACCCACATATTGGTTATGATAAAGCGGCAAAAATTGCAAAAACTGCACATAAAGAAGGCTCGACTCTAAAAGACGCCGCCATTAAGTTAGGATTTCTTACAGCACAACAGTTTGATGAATGGGTCAGACCTGAGAATATGATCGGACCTAAAAAGTAGTTTTGTTTAAATGCTGATTATTGTTATTATTAGACTGTAATTAATTTATTGGAAAAAAGTATTAAATTTTGATTTAATTCCTAATTAAAATAATGTTTAGCTTTAGTTTATTGGGATCGCAATTATTTTAATCCGTTTGAAAATGTTTTATAAATGTTTTGGGAAACTTTTGATTTTATGTTGAAATTGTTTTTAAATAAATGTGTTTTCAAAAACTGTTCAAAAGTAATTATTTTTTGTTCTAATAATTGTATAATAAACGTAATAAACAGGGCTGACTCACAATTATATCATATAACTTGCATTGTGCTAAAAAATCAAAGGAGTACCAAGGTACGATTTTTGAGATTCCGAAAATCTAGGGGGAGGGGTGCACACCCATAGCTTGCACACGTATGGTAAAGGCTATCAATTACTATGAAATTACTTGAATATGAAAATTTTAAATTCTGGCGTTGAGCTGACTCTGAATCTAAAACTTTGATTAATAAGCATTTGATTTTTAAAGTCGAACAATCAATCAATTTAACGTAAAATACTGTATATTTAACTCATGGATAAATAGTTTTGTTTTAAATCAAAGTCTTATGATTTGCGATTTCATTCATTTATTCTTAGCCCTTATTTTGTATGTTATATTGTATTTGTAATAAGAAAAAGTATATCTTTTCACTCAAAGGATGCCTATAATGATACTCTCTTTTAAATGCAATTTTTAAATCACATAAACTGATAAACTATTAAAACCCATTTTTGTTGTTCACAGTAAATATTAGTACACTTTGAGAGAAACAATAATATACAAAATATCTCATTATCACACTTTTCTACGAAGTTTTGCATACAAGCCAAGCATTCATGCGAAAACAGTCTAAGCTCACACTTAGACTCAGGTTCGAAAAGGACTCTCGAGCAGAGTTATAAACAAACTGTTGTTAACAAATTAATATTAAATTGTAATTTATTTAATTTAATTAATAGCTCTTTGAATCAAATGATGTCAAAACAGAGCGATGTATAAGAAAATT